>VUJU01000215.1:0-108488 GCA_009835225.1 Aphis craccivora
TATTTTACATATTATTATAGTTTTCTTATAATATGTGTTTTAATTTATAAAATAAATTGAGCAAATGATTCAATTAAGTATAATGTATTAATACATAATAATAATATTTATTACTTATTCAGATCTTAGAGATATAATAAAATAATTTTAATGCAATTTTATTGTATATTCGATTTTAAAGTGAATAATTGCTCTCTTTATACGAAATAAATTAGTGTAATAATGTATAATATTAAATGATCGAGTTTTTTGTATGATTGTATAACTTTAAAATTGAAAAATATTTGTTGTATACATTTTAGTGAATTATTGTGAAATTTTATATTATTAGCAGTGAGAATTATTTATATACCTACAAAATATAATTTACCACAATAACATTTTATTTATTTAAGACAATTTAATAAATTGATAATAATGTCAATGTTTGTGAATCTAAAATATCAAGAGTGAAAAACAACTGCAAAAGCATAACCTTTTAAGATTTAAAAAACTAATCGTTTCACCATTCCTTTATTGATGTACTGACGTCGACATTATGATCACACCGAAAAAATAATTCGTGAAAACCGTCGAACAATTAAATTAATATATAATTTGTTCTAAGAACAAAAACAAAATAAAATAAACTACCTAATAAAAACTTTTTCCGATTTATAATCCACCGCACGTTTTACGGCAACGAAAAAGGTAAATAATTAAATGTACCTATCAACTGCCGTAAATCCGTAACATTCATATATCATTTTGTATTTATAAGTAATATCTAATATATAACGGTTTTTTTCGTAACATTATTATGACAGGTTGAAACATGGCTGAATAAACTTCACAAATCAATTAGATAGCTGATTTAATGACAAAGGTAACGTGATATTTTTTATAACTTATAAACAAATTAACAAACGCATTACAATCAGGAACAAGAAAATTACTTTTATTTAAACCGGAAGAGTTAAATTTCAAGGAAAAAAAACTATGGATAAGTGTTGTAATGATAGTGCAGTGTAGAACGATATTATAATACACTTTATTATAACCTGTATTTTTAGTGCACTATTCCAAACCCTGATGAGTCCTACATGATGGGGAAATAAAACATGCTGTCGATCCACTAATAATGAAAATCTCAAATTTTTGTCCACATGAGTGTGATTGAGTCACAGAAAGAATACTTGATATCATGTAATATATATAATATATATAAGCAACATACATATTTTATAAATTTTAAGATATTATAATAATTGAAAAATGTCATTTTTAGGGAAATTTGTCCAAAAACGTGTTTAAAATGATAATATGATAATGATGATCTTAAAATATATATAATTAAATTTTAGTACGTTATTAATTACGATGATAACACAGTTCACTATATTTCAGTTGTATTAGGTACAGGTAATAAAATAATAATTTTAAAAAAAACTACACTCACCGAAACGGGCCCCGACCGCGTGTGGCAGTGGGTTTCGGACCGTGAAAACAACAAGTGGCGTTTGCAACTATGCGTTACGGAGGGCGAATCGACTGTAATAGTCGTCGGGTCCGATAGCATTACCAGCACCAATAGCACACTGAAGGCTCGCCACTGGCACAAATAACATAAATTATTATTTTGTCCGACTGTGCTCGAATGGCCGAAAACGCTTTATCGACGTGCACAGCTCGGTAATATATATCGAAGACTAAGACGACGACGACGAACACGACGACAATGAAGCAAGGTCCTATCTGTCCGTCCTTCCGCCGACAATGGTCCGCCAAAACTGATTCCCTGGCACACGACAACGGCGACGGTTCGTGCAGTGAGCACCGGCGGCGAGACCATCGGCACCAACCCCGTCCGTCCCATCCAGCCACCCTCACGCCCCTCCCGTAGGCACGCGGTCCGCGGCAGCCTCGACTTTCCGTATATACTACCATGCGCCCTCGCGCAGCTCCGATCCAGCCACCCTCCCAGCCACAAACATCCCTCTGCTAACGCCACGCGAGTGATGCTGGGCGCCCGGCGCGCTGCACGTCGTCCGCGAATAGGAGGCGGCTATGTTTAGGATTTTCCATTCGTTGCACACCCTCTCTCGTCATCCGAGCTCCGACATCGCGCCGCCGTCCGGTTATTATATATATATATATATATACACATGAATATGCGATAATAACTTGCCAGAGTAAAGAGTAATATTAATACCGGAAACTTCTTCCGCGTGCTCATAAATTTTTTTCATCATATTTTCCGGTTTTTTCCGTCGTCATGTAATTTTTTAGTTTTTTTTTTTTTTTATCAAATTCTGTGTTTCGGATCGAGTGCTGAATACGTGACAGGTGGACGGTGCTAATAAACTTATACACGATATTATAGATATTCGAGAGAGGCACCTATGTTGTATACACATAGGTATGTAAAGGTCGGATTGGCGGGGAAGTGCGCTTTGCGGGTAACATATTATGTTTATGATTAGTGTACACGGTTTGTTGTTTATAGAAAATATATAAATTATGATTATTCATACATACACACACGCGTACGGCGTGTGACAGGTGGTTGGCGATTTAATTTTATGTATAATATGTAAATGTTCGGCTCGAATAGTTTTCGTATTTGACCACGCGCAACAAATAAAGGTTTCAACTATATGAATACCACGCCGCTGTGGCATATTCACGTGATCTAGATGTCTGTAACTAACTCTACCACACAAAAGAAACAATAAAAAAAAAAAAAAAAAGTATATGAATGTGCAAAAAAAGTATTTCAAATAATAAATTTATTTTCATACTCATACAGAAATGATTTAAAATACACAAATGCATCAGCCTACCCTATCCATCCCATTTCTCTTCCGGAAATAAAACGCGTATACTGAAATGCTATTATACATGTGTATATGTACTGTGATTATTGTACATACTATATTATTAACAGAGTTTTATGGACAAACCAACACGCTGTATCCGGTACCGAAACACATCAAATAGAACGTGCCAATAATATTTAATGCAAGCCCTGTATAATTGTTTAGATTTTGAAACAGTGCACTATAAACAAACATTGCTGTAGTGTTATAAACGCGCCGTCGTCATTGTATACACAAAATACAATGTATTTCTGTAACCGAAATAACAAATAATTTATTAATGTCAGTTATTTCCAATAAATTAGTTTTTTCTTTTATATTTCATACAACACATTTGGTCGTTATTATCATTTACACAAGGAACAAAAATACATTACGTTTGCTGTAATAAGTTTGGTTCCCATTTAATATATTATTAAAACCCCGATGTATATTATTAGTATAACCTTTACACATCCAATGTATCTGTATAATAAACCACTTATTTAATCCTTATAAGCTACAATTGGTCTATAGACCCCAAAAATAATTAGCTGTGAATACACGCATACACTTTAGAAGAGTACTTAATCTAGTAATAGGCGGTACCAATGTGTATTGCACCAGCACTACTGTGAATATAACAAAAGCTAACTCGATTAGAGTAATTAGAAACGTAGCGTCTTTGAAATATCTTATAAAAGAGAGTACTGGATACTGAAGTATGTGATGCTTTAGAGACAAGGAATCTTTATTATCAAAAGTAATTTATTAAAATAATATCACTGCATAAAAAAAAAAACTATTTTGGATGCAGTTTAGTTTATCCATAAATTATCAGTAACTTTTCACTGTTTATTTTAGAAATTATATAAGAAAATTGAAAAATTACTTCTAACCAAATTAATATATTTTATTTCATACCAATAATCTAACAATGTTGAATGAATATTCATAAGACCATTAATAATATATAATTTTGGAGTACAATTTACAGTAAACAATCCTATCTAATCTTCTAATCAATTATTTATGAGCATTGTCAATAATATACAGAATTATTCACAAAAAATACTAGTTCAAAAATTATCCTTTAATAACTCAATTTCTTATTTTTGGAAAGACAAATCACATTTTAAAATACTTGAATTATTTATTTAACTTATTTTTTACAAATGAGATCTTGGCGTAGAATTGTACTGCAAATTGTTTATTACCTACATAATTATCTTGAAAATACTAATATATTTAAATTGAAATTGAAATTGAAATTAGAAGTTTTTGAGTTATTGAACATTGTTCTAGGGATAATACCTAACTAAACAATATTAATAATATTGTTTTTATATTAAACATAAAATATATAAAATAAGTAGTCTAAATAAAATATTTATTTTATAAACAAAATTTAATAAGTTAATAAGTATTTAATATATTAAACATTAATTAATAATGTATAAATAACGTATTATGTGGTTTTCTTTACACGGTCAACACACACAACATGAAACTATAATTTAGAATTTGTTTTGGAGGGCCCAATATTTTTTTACATTAGTACAAAATCATAAACATGAATTTTTCGTGATTATAAGTTTTTAGTCACAGTTAAATTCTTACACATCTTAAAGATCTTATAGGCCATAGGAGGAGCAAGTCCCTCTAACCCACTCTTTAAATCCGCCACTGGCGTACGTGCAGTGTAAGATGGAAACAAGACATGCAGGTACTACGAATCATTTAAATTTGTATTCTATGATATTGATAATAAATCACTATTAAAGAAAAACGTAAATGGATAATGTATATATTTAAAGTTCTCATGTATTATATTATAGTATGTACTATTATTAATTTTTTTTTTTTTGATATTATTATATATATATAAATATCCGCTTGAAAGAAAGAGTTAGTTATAAGATAAAGTGATGATAAATTAAGCATTGGAGACTTTTTGACAGCTGTATCTAAAAATATAAGAAAACAAACCGACTTTTATTTCCCGGGAATTTTTTTTTTGCGATTACCATACGTGCCGTATGGTTTTTTTTTTTTATACAATATTTATTTATGTACAATTTTTAGCTTTGACAATGTAAAAGTATTTTTTTTCCACCACCGATATCAATGTCCACCTTGCCTAGCGAGTACTGTTGTAAAATACAATTCCATAAAAATTTAAATGATTTTATTGTTTTATCCTATTTATATATCATAAGAATAAGTTAAACTGCAATAAATTAATTTTTTAACTACGAAAAAACGACAAAATTGATTTTGTCAGGTTTGTCATGTACACAAATTTCTGTTTCCTTATATAGAAATATTTGTTTTTTTCGGGTTATATCATAATACTAATAAATTTATACCAATCAATAGCATGTATAGAAATCAAATTAACTCGTTGTTAAATATTTATAGTTTTAGATTCGCATTGGTAACCAGGGGCGAATCCAGAAATTTATCAAGGGGGGGGGTAATTCAATACGTAACACTGAATATAACTGTTATTTCTCACAAGTCACAATAATGTAATAAATTTGTATATAATAAGCTCAAGTGAGGGGTAATTACCCTATTACCCCCCCTCCCCCTCATTGGATCCGCTACTGTTGATAACATTGTGGGAAGATTTTCATCTGTGTTTTAATAATAGCTTATAACATACATTGTCTTATAATATGTCTTATAACATTGTCAGTGTAATAATATTATAGATTTGTATTGTTTGAACCTTATTCAACAGTCGGAAAACGAGATATTTCATATATCGTTGCGAATTGTTATCTTTGTAATACAAGCACATTATAATATGACAACAAAAGTATATACATGGGCGTTTTCACGGGGGGGGATATGAGGGATAGATCCCCCCAAGGTTCTTTATTTCCTTACTTATTAGTATAATATGATTTTTCTACTTTTGGTAACCCTTACGGCTTACGGCTTATCATGTAACTATTTTTTTCATCCCCCTTCATTGAAATATCCCGAAATCACCTCTGAGTACCTATATACCTACAATCACAGTATCTAACTATAAAATAATAAACAAAATTAGACAACTTGATAAAAATTACTACCACACAGTTATTAATCTACTCGTGTACGGCATTATTATGATTACCTACTGTTCATATATTTTAATAAAGGCTATATCGATGAATTTCATGTTTATTTTCTTATTTATTTTTAATAATTATTATGCTAACATGCTAGCATACATATCATATTATATTAGTAGTATAAATAACCTACGCATTCATATATTCATATAAAATGTTTTTTTTTTTTTTTGTCGTATACGTTATAAATTATATTTGCTGTGACGCTTTTCATACCTATAATAATATTATGTTATAATTATTTTTATTATTAAAAAAAATATATAACTATACTGGCAGATAAGGTGAATCGTAAAGATCTAGTACATAATGTGAAAATGTGTGCATCAAGAAATTAGAATGACCAAATATTGTTTAAATGTTTGCAATTTACGATAGGTAATAATATTATACAATATTAACATTACTTGTAGTTTATACAATATACCTACATGTAACGACCCTGACCGTACTTGTTCAACTTAAACACACGTCGTAACAATATATGTCCGCCGTCAAATGTGACATTATAAGGTGCATTATTTTTCACTTGGTATTTAATTAACTACACCTCCCGACTATACAATATAAACTTTTTAATACTATTTGATATACGTCATAAAAATATTACTGTATATCTGATGTTACAATTTTCAAATAAATGCACTTAACCGTGTAAATTGAAGATAACTTTTTTTATTATTATAAGAAATTCGATAATTGTATCACTTTTTTTTTTTTTTTGTTTTTGAGTTCGTGCATTCCAAGAATATTTTAGATTTTAATTGGTTGTATGAAACCGTGTAATGGTTCAATCAATATGCATAATCCCGCGGTGTCTATTCTACATTTCTCTACAACTGCTTCTAGAAACATGGCTGCTCATGATGTTTAAAAAGAGTTGTTCAGAAAATATACTTAAAAGCAGAATTCGGAGAAAAAAGCTATTGTTATGAATAAGCCATTTGATTTTCCAATAGTTTTTCAAAACATGTATTAAAATAGTCGGCTAAAGTGGGAGGGGGTTGAAATCCCTGAGTTCAAGGAACTTTAAATAATTTCAGCCCCCTCAAAAAAAAAATTGATTAAATTTCATCTTTTGACTATTTATAATGATATTCATAGACATTACGCATGATTAACAAGACGTGTAAAGTATCATATAATAAATTAATAACTATTCGTTATTTTAATGACTGCAATGTTTATATTACAACGTGTAAAACGTAAGTATATTAAATACTATAAGAAATAATTAATAATAACGATCGTGATATGTTTGCTGCTGTGGCTGCACCCGAGAAACGTCGTATACCTACTTACTTGTTATCAATTTGTTCTTCACAATTAATTAATTGTGTTACACATTATGGATATATATCTAATTATAGGTAGAGTAACAATAAGCTATTATAAAAAAGATAATAGTTTGAGAAAATGTTGCTTGCACCATCGCAATGTTAGCGGCCTCTCATCTTAGAATGAGTATCAAAATGTAATTGCAGGTGCACACAATGAGTGTAACGATGCAAACACGAACTAGCTCGTTTAATAATGGCACAACGTTTTTTAGATCAAAATTCTTATCTATAACAATGAAGTATAAAGAAAAAGGGTAACTCGATTCTGCTCCGTAGACAATTTCAAGCAGTATTATACTCGTATCATAATGCATTGTCGAGCATCAGCATCGATCACTGTAAATATATACATTTAAATAATTTGATGATTTTTTACACATGTGTTTCGGGGTCAAAATTATTTTATTGCTCTCAAAATCCGATTACCATTTTTTTTTTTTATTAAATATACATTTTTTTATCGTAATCGTTTAGTAATGTAATTACGCACGATGATTTGCACGGTTAGAATAAACTCAATTTAAAAACTGTAGTAAGAATATTATAATAGACATTTAAAATTATACAATTCATATGTATGATATATTATCGAAAAACATACTTTAAAAGCATTCATGCGCAATGGTAGCAGTGGTTCTTAACCTGTGGTCCTCAGCTCCCGGAGGTCCGCAATGCTCGTCTTGGGTCCGCAGCAGCTTTAACACATAACAAACGTCAATACGTGACAAGTTATAATTATAAATGCGCATGTTTTGTTGTATCTGTATTTATGTTATTTGTAATATAAAATAATAATTTTAATTTTGGTTATGATCACACGAAGTGTAAAAATAAGGTATTCGAAAACAATTCGTAAGAGGGCCGCAATATCTAAAAAAATGTTCATCAGGGGTCCGTGATCCACAAACGATGACAACCATTGATTTAGCTGATTGAATATTTTGTATTTATCATGTAGAAGTAATTAAAAATTCATTTTACAGTAGGAAATTTGGTTTTAATAAATGATTTAGAGTAGGTACCGTGGTAACAAACCACAGGGATAATATTACACAGAGACAACAACTACCCATACTCTACACAATAGTGTGTAAATAACACTTCAAATGTGTTTTAGAATAAAGCAATAAAGCATCCACCAAACCTTTTACTGATGTGTCAATCACCCTAGTACCCTACTTAGAGTGTTCAGTTTTAGTATTTTAATGAATTTACAATTGGACACCTAACCTACACTATTACTATTGTAAAAAATCGATAAGCTTGTTAATGCGAGTTGTCGAGGACAAACACTCGAAGTATTTGTGTTTGAAAAAATTCAATCACTTTCCCGTCTCTTGATCAAGCTTCGGATACACCGCTGTATTTTGTTTAAAATAATTATGTATAATATTACCTATTTAGTGTGTAATTGATACCTATCGGTCGTTGACGCCTAAGTATGCATCAAAATAACATTATTAACGCGAAAGTCTCTACAGTTTCAAACGGAACGATAGAATCTTTGGGAGATACACTTTCAAAACCTTCAGCGTAAAATAACATTCGGAACGCTGTTTGGGTTTTGTATTTCATCGTGTGTTTTCTATAAAAATATAGGTATTTACCAGCAGAAGTAAAGTGCATCGCCAGAGAACGTCACCTCAATATGACACGCGCAGGTTTAAAACATTTCGTAACAGCGCAGACAGACACGAGTCGTAAATAATAAATTCATAAACCGAAACGACCACGACGATGAACAATGTTTTTTAAACGTTCACCGTTTATAAAATAATATGCTCTTTATGTTATATGTAATATGTATATATCGTATTGTAGGTACTTATATCTTTATATATTATGTAAAGATTTTATCGTCTTGTCGTTCAAAAACAACCGCAATATTTTTTTAGTCGTTTCAACTATAATCTGAATTATTATTAAGGTATATGTATATTAAATACACATAAAAATCAGTTACTACTTTATGCACACCACTGCAAGGCTTTAAACAAAATTTTCCCCATAAAAATTAAAAATATTATAATTCTGACTGCGTACATAATCGTCTTTTTTTATTCACTTGAAATCTACAATTTTAACTTATTTCAATAATTTTTAAGCTTTTTGAGTTAGATAATAACAAAAATTTGACATGTTCGGAGTTTTTTACTTTTTTTTTATTTATTTAAATCTCGATAAGAAAAATGTCATTCTATCAAAAAGTTTTTTTAATAAGAGGTTTCGCATACATTTTATTTTTTCATTTAAAAATATTTAAGAGTAAAATGTTTTATATGTATAGGATATATATTTTAATTTTTATAAGCGTTTGAAGTTGTAATTTTAATAAAATTAGTCAGTCACAAAAATTTGCAAGTTATTTGTATTTAAAAATGTACAGATTCAGTTTTTATATATAAGACTTGAAAATAAATTCTAAGTTCCCAACAAATAGTTTAAAATATTTAAAAGATATTATACAAACGTAATTTTTTATGGTTTTTAAATTCAAATTTAGACAAAATTCGATTTTAGTAGTTCAAATTTTTTTCGAAGGAATTTGAAACTTTTACGATTATTATTACGTTTAATACACAAGGACATTTTAAAATAATTAAACTAATTATTTAACATAGTAATATTACTATAATAATAGAATAATAACTATTGTAATAATAAACAGCAATATATAATGAATTATGATAGACTGCAGACAGAACTGTCTTCGCTTAGAATCATTTTTCGTATTCAACGATTTATTATTGAATTTACATTTAACTCATAAATCACAGTAAACTACTCAATACTCAATGAAGAGGTAAACTGGGTTCGTACTGTATGGAATAGCAGTTATAGTTACTTTCCCCTTTTTTAATATACATATAAAACTCAACAAAACTTGGAATTAGTAAGAAAAGGTTTATATTATTAGGTATGTGTGTATTATGTGTTCAGTGAAACTACCTACTTATTATTTTTCAACGGAATAATTTCAATACATTTTAAGTCATTTTTAATCATAAAAGGGACGGTATATATTGATATTTAAAATTAGACTTTTTGCCATATATTGTAATAGTATTGTATATAGATTTTTAATAATGCAGTTTTTGATAAATATTAGATATTTATTCATTAAGTTTTGGTGTTTGTCTTTCACCATATTTGTATAGTCACATACCTCTATACCACTCATATACAAACCAGAAATAACAATTTACAGGTAATGACAACATCGTTAATAATAAAAATAATGTCTTCACTAAATATACATTTTATAATAGGTACCTAGTATATATTATTGATATCCATGTTTTTATTCTATTTACATATTTTTATGATTGTAAAATTATTTCATCACCGTAACACATTAATACTCTCCTCGTAAATGAAACTACTTAAAGTCACGCATTTTCTTTTTAGGCTGATTCGTTTGCGACGTTTAATGTGACCCATTTACGTGGATGAATGTGCTTTTTTAAAATAGCATTTCCACGAATAGCTGAAAAATGTTAAGCAATAAATTGTTTAACGTTTAAGTATTCAAAAAACTATTAATATTACAGTATTGCATACATTATTACCGTAACCAAACAAAAGTTTAAAAAGTAAATGACATGTATATATGAACACACGCATTTCGTAAAAGAGTAAACATTAAATATATGTACCGACCTAAAAGGACGCAATAAAGTCTTTTTGCACAGCACTGATTCAAATAGGAGTATAAGATATAAGTGCATTTTTTTTTGCACTGCGTACTGTTTTCACATAATTTACATCTACACATCTACATAATATAATACACGTTTGTTTGAACATTTAAGTATAACTTGCGATTCCATTCAAAAACTATGTTTGATAACATTGTAATATACAAATGCTTTTAGCATATTATATAGCATTGTCTAATATAATTTAATAATACATATAATATAATTTTTTTCATACAAAACTCATAACTTTTACATTTTTATTAGTAGAATAGTACCTAGAAATGCTCACAACTCATAGAAAATTAATAATTGTTTAACAACTCTGATTGACTCCTCCTGAAACGTTTAAATGTAATAATACATAGTAATGTAATAACAATAGATTTAAACGTTATTAAAAAAATTTAACTCTTAATATTTTGAGCTATGCATTTTGTTTGAAATTTTTTTTCCAATTCCTGTTTAAATCAAGAGTGAACTTATTTCAAACATGAATAAAAACAGTTTTTATTGAAGAATCACCCCAAAATGTTAGCGTTTTGAACTCTATATATTAAAGTAAGTATTTTGTGTGTAACGACTTAACAATTTGTGTTATCGAGACTACGTTCATAATACTATTATTATTGTTTTTGATGATGATTCAAACTTTTAGGCAACTATACTGTAGTAGTTTTATGTAATTATCACTATACTCATTGTTTTAGTTTCTAAAACAACTGAAATTCACATTTGTTTGAAAACTTTTACTTTACGTATTCAAACAGAATTTTAAATGTGTGATGTTATTCAGTAAAAACAATAGGTCACGGCCACTTATTATTATTCACGTTGAAAACTGTAAAACATAATTACCTTAAATTATCAGCTTATCGAATTAAACATCTTGTTTTAATTTGAATACACAACGATAACTATCGTTTTTGTATAGGATATAGTAATTAGTAGGTAAGTATTCGTTTTGTACAGTTGAACATTTAATAAGTTATATTATTTTGATGGCTATTTAAACACGGATTTTACAGTTAAAACAGTTTAATTGTCGCGAAAAATTGTATGCATGGTTGTGAAATTGTTTAAAAAAATTTAAAAATCCAATAAAGTACCTATTATATTATATTGCTTTAAATATTTTCATACTATTTTATCTTCGTTGAATTGCTTCAAATTATTGTGTAGTGTGTACATGTATTTTATTTAGGGACCAGATGTTTGGTCAGTACATTTAAACTTTATTACTATCTACTTGATTTTCATTAAATATTGACATCACCAGCTTAAGATAGGTCACAATCCAGTCGGATTTTATTCGAAACGATATATTTTAAGTACTTTCAATTCTTTAGTTGTTTGCTATTTTTTAGATATCTACGAAAAACACATTTACTAGAAATGTTAAGTGATATACTATTGAACTTTACGCTACCGTCTATAAGCCATAACATTGATTAATTCAATGATATTTTTCAGTACTGTAACTTGAAATGTAGACCTTATTCGAGGTGTTATAAATTAATATTTCACAGATATTCAAATTACACTTTTATTGTTGGCTAAAAAAAGAAATCGTAATTATAATACATGTACTTCATATTAAAAATTAATATGTACTACAAAGTAGAAATGTAGAAATCACCTCTTAATATTATAAAAAAAACTTACCAATTAATAAACTATAAAGCATTTATATAATAAATTTACAATATATTGTAATTAATAATACGATTCTATCAACAACGCTGTATTTAGTCTTTACAATAGAAACACAAATATATTAATTAACTGTACAATTACCGTCTAGTATAGAACTGTGTTCAACTTTAAAATAAACAATAATATTACGTATCATAATACTTGCAGCCTGCAGGGTTATGCTAACAAAACAAGAAATACCTACTAGAGTACAAACATATTGTATTTACATCTTAATAAAAGCCTCTAGTATGCAATACAAATGAGATAAATAATAATAAAACACATTTTACTTAGGACGATTTACGTCTACGCCATCAAAGGGCTAATATTGTATCATAGTGAAATATATAACATAACATAATATAGAATTGTACGTGTCAAGTGTCAATATAAGTGTAGGTAGTCTTTATTCATAGCCTATAAAATATAAATATTATGTGGTCAATTAATGAACTTTTATCAAATAATATTGTTAATCTCGTTGCAAATAGTTTCATTAACTATATTGATTTAAAACAGTGTAACAATGTCATAAATCATCGCCAAGATATACTCGACTTAATTTTCTCAGATAGTCAAATTAATAATATTCGTATGAGTTCATCCCTTACACCGATTTTTGATGCTTATCATCCACCTTTAGAATTAATATATCCATTAACTTCTAGTCCAGTTACTCTAGTTGAATCATTAACTCATATCATGTATAATTTTAATTCGTGTAAGTTTGATGAAGTGCGTATATTTTTATCAGAGTTTGATTTTATGTATAATTTTAAAAATTTAAGTTTGGATGCTGCTACTTCTAAATTCTATGAAATTATAAGACATACTTTTGATGTTTATGTCACTAAATTACATTTAATCCTAATCATAATCAGAACATTACATGGAAAGATCCTGTCCTTCGTAATTTTATTCAATTAAAAAAACAAGCCCATAAACAATTTAAATTAAGTAATTCTCAACGTGATTATTTCAATTTTTCTGAACTTCGTAAAAAATGTATAGCCTTATCTATCCAAGTCCATGCAAACCTTAAAAATTGAAAATAATATAAACAGTGATTCGAAGTATTTTTGGAAGTATATTCAATCCTTAAGATCGAATAAAACTAACATCCCTACTACTGTATACTTAGATAATATTGTTTCTGACAATATTAATTATACAACTAAATTGTTTGCTGATTATTTCTCCTCCGTATACGTTGATTCTTCCAATTCATGATTTAATTTATCACTCAGTACTGGTGTTTTTCCTGACATTTGGAAACAATCATTTGTTACACCAATTTATAAATCTGGAGACAAAAGTAATGTACGTAACTATCGTCCAATTACTAAATTATCTGGTATTCCTAAATTATTTGAGGCAATCATTACAAAAAAATTGATTTCCCTACTAGTAAATTACATAAGTCCTGCCCAACATGGCTTCCTACCCGCAAGCATTCCATTCCAACGAATCTTTTAACCAATTAAACTTATTTATTACAAACGTATGATCAAAATTGTCAAGTTGATTCTATTTATACGGACTTTAAAAAAAGCTTTCGATAAGGTTAATCACAATATTTTATTATACAAGTTAAAGTCTTTTGGTTTTAATGGTTTATTTTTAAAATAGATCACTTCCTACCTAAATAACCGCTTTCAATTAGTTAAACTTTCATTCAATGTCCCTAATGATTTTCACGTTCCATCAGGTGTTCCCCAAGGTTCACATTTAGGACTTCTGATTTTTCTAATTTTTATTAATGATCTACCTCAGGTTTTTAAAGATTCTATAAAATTATTGCTTTTTGCTGATGATGCTGAATTATTTTGTTCGATTCAATCTATATCAGACTCTGAGACATTACAAAATCAGTTAAACAAATTTTATACTGCGTGAATAATTGTCTTGAATTAAACATTGATAAATGTAACATTATTTCATTTACCCGTTCCAATAACCCAATTATATTCAACTACAAACTTAATAATATTGAATTAGTCAGAGTATCTGTGATAAAAGACTCAGGAATATATTTTGAATCAGATTTTTCTTTTAAGTTTCATCATAAGAAAATTTTAAATAAATCCTATAAAATGCTAGGCTTTATCAATAGAAATTGTCAAATTTTAAACAACCTTTAAGCTTAAAAACTTTATATTGCTCGCTTGTACGGTCTACCCTAGAGTTTGGATCTATGTTTTTCATAGTTTAATATAATTATATTAATTTCAAACCACTTCTAAATTGTCTGCATGTATGTAGCACGAATATCGAAGCTGGTTGATTTGCTTAGAATAATTTAGTCCTGTAGTAGAACACTTAGTGTTCAATGACGGAAAAAAATACTCAATAAGTTACATTAAATAATTTACGCGTTGTTTCTATCACATTTAGTATTCAATTATTTGAAAAATATAATAAATAATAATTAATTTTATATAATAAATTGCTTATACATTATTAAAAGTAAAATTATATGAAATTAATCTTATCTACTAGTGTTAAAAATGTATTGAATAATTATTTATTTAAATTATAAACGTCTTACGTCTGCACTACTGAAAAAATCTAATTATGAAGCTTATTTTTTAACAATGTTAAGAATACACGACTAGGTACTCGAATGGTTTAAGATGTTAATTTTTCTTCGAAATAGTCACCGTCCGACTTATTTACTTTAAGAAAACCGTTTAATTTCATAACAAAATTTTTTCCAGAATAACTCGTTCAGGTCACTGATGTTCAGTGACTCCGAGTGTTTTCATTAAAAATAGTTTCACTTACAACATACCTACTGCAATTAGTACAGTCTTGCGTGTTAAGTCTCGATTTAATAAAAAAGAACTCATAATATACGGTTTATTGAAACAGTGTTTAAATATCCACATAATATGCATAATAATCATCCCTATCATATTGCAGTACCGACTGTCAACTATAACTAAGCAAAAGTGCAGATGTGTTGTAATCATATAAGTCAGACAATCATATTGCTCATTAACGTCAAGTTTCGACGGTATCGTAATATTATAAATTATTTATAATATGCCAATTGAAATAGTTGAATTTCTGAACACCAAATGCATTTAATCAATAAAAAATCACTGACCATTAACGGTATTGAAGGTGCCTCTTATGTATATATATATAATAGTAATTTAATATTTAATAAACCATAACGCACAGTAATTATTTCAAACTTATTTGTTTTTGACAATGTTTTTTTTTTTTTTTTTTTTGAAAACGGTCACTCTCGGTAATTTATAATTATATAGTACCACTAGTGATTAAGGATATTTTATTATAATTCGACAATCACACGCTACGTGCATTTAGACTAGTAACAGTTAATTATCGAAAGTCGTTCCTGGTGCACTATTCAAAATATTTTATGTGTATTTAACAGCTAACATAACTATGAATGAAAATACGAACTCGGAAATAACGTTCTCTTCTCTTTAAAAATAACACCGACATGCTAAATGCGCACGAAACATTCATTTTCCTGATTAAATAAGTCTCTTCTTGTTTCATATTATATTCAAATGTGGCATATATATCTTTCAAATGGATCTTGTGCAGTGTTCAAATTACATTTAAACGATACACTGTGACAAAAGCACATAAAAATATACACCTCGTCAGTGTGTAGAAGTTTTTTGTTTTACATTATAATTTTTTTTATTTTTTAATAAAAATCTGTTTAATATTATATTCTGAAGTGAACACGGAATGTGATATGATTTATAAGGGTATAATGGACTTCATCAAACACTGCAAAATCAAATACATAAAATATATTCATACATATATATACAATTGCATCGGCGAAATTTTAAAATCCATTCCGTTCGGATATTTATTGCATTGAGTTTCGCGGTTTTATAATTCAAACGAGGAGTACCTAATTAACTTCAGGAATCGTTTGCAAATTATAGTTATACACATAATATATGCCCATAAATTCCTAATGACTATTGACTAATGAGAACGTATTCGATAACGAGTGACTTTGGAAAATTTTCAATAGAGTAAAAAGTATAATCTCAGAGGGCATTAATTAAATTTATTAGATCTAACAACTAACGTGTATAGTTGATAAATAATATTTGAAAATCGGTAAAATATTGCAAAAAATAATATATTGATAACTTTGCGTTACGAAATCGTGAGATCTAAATATGTATATCATATTTATTTTTTGGACAGATATTAATAGAAAATAAATTATTGAATATATAAATTTGAAATCAGTAAAAACATAGATTATCTCTATATAGGTATTATTAGCATAAAATATACATTCTAGCATAATATTTATTGCTAGCTTTTATTATTCAAAGTAAAGTATTGGTAAATAGGTATACTGCTATTATATATCATTGTTATAATATTATCTTGGAAATTTTTATCGCGAAATTGTTTTTCGAGTCTTTGTTATGTAAAATAAAAACGCTTGAAAGGAATAAAATATTTAACTATTCACCATTATAGTATGGATGTATGGAGATTGAAAAATAATATCTTCAGATGGGGTGAATAATTAATGGAAATATAATACATACCACACGCATGTACTCCGATATATAAAAAACCCCAATTAATTGTATAAGTTAGTTTTTTAATAAAAAAACAATTAGTAGACTAATTTTAATAGTCAACATTAATTTCAATAATAAAAACGAAAGAATATTATAAAATTGAATTATCGCATGAGTTTAAAAAGTGTATTTAAAACAAAATAAGTATAATAGATACATTGTACATTAAAGGCAACAATATATCCATAAGATTATATAAATTAATTCGTTTATTCTATTATTTTTTTAAATTTTATAATTAAGAAAAATATAATAAAAGTATTATTTATTTTTAAAATTAAGTGATTATAATTTTTTAGTAAATAATTTATAGAATATTTATGACTTTGTAGTAATAATAGACCTACAATTTGAATTAGTTTAATTTGTGTAAAAATCAAGGTAAATAATAGTCTTTTTAAGTTTTTCTTTGATAATTTTAGATTAAAATAAACAACCTTAAAATAAAGAACAACTTTTATTTCAATAACCCAATGTCGCATCAGTAAGTAAACGTGGAATAAAATTATGTTTTTTTAATATTTTTTATCACACGCAAACATTTCTAAAAAAACAAATAAATATAATATACAACATGACAATGAATTTCAAAATATATTCAAAATATTTAAAATATATACGTACCTTAAATATCAAAAATGACTACTTTTTTTTTCTATTAATTTGACAAATCATTTAATTTATAGTTTGATTAATGATATTTATTATTTTATGTAATATTTTAGTGTTCAATTTTCAAACAGGTAGCTGATCCTTACCTTGTTTGCCTATATACGTTTATTGGACAATAGCTTCTGAAACATAATATGTGGGCTCAAAATTGTTATTGCGGCACCGATTATGTTGTACCTATATTATATAAGTACGATGTTTGTATACGATAAACCATCGGACGCGGGCCGGGGGGTGATGGTTGATAGAGGATTTAATAACATTCTCAAATATATAATTTTAATTTATTATCGCTATAATATTATAGACAATTACATAATAAACGGTCGCTCACATCGGATCTACCTGAACTGTGTCGGCGATCGTTTCGGAGTTTATTTTCGGTCGTTTATAGGAAAATTCGTGTCGGAAGTTGACAGTTTATATAAAGCTCGCACCACGCCGTAGCGTTGTGGAGTTGGAATGATTTTTATACGTTATTTGGCACGCGTTTGGCCGTACATAATGGCACAATAATATTATATTGTTATTATCGTAAACAAGCTTCACCCGGCCATTACAGTTTTGCCGCGGTCGGTGGAAAATTAAATTTTACGCGCCACAGTGCGTTTTTTGTAACAATAACATACGAACATATAAATATATAACAACGCGGCCAGGCAGCAGCAGCCGTTGTTTCCGGAACACAATAGGGTTTTAACTTTTCAAAATTCGTTTTTTAATTATGCTAATTACAGCCGAGAGCGGACGACGACGAGCCTATTGTGTGAATCCACACGAGTATTTATAATTGGTTCGGACGAAATCCGTAGAACACGGTAGGTACCTTTATATATATATCAATTGTTTACGCGTTACGGACAATACTTATATTATATTGGCGAACATTTTTATCTTAATATATATCGTCCGCAGCCGAGTCGCACAGTCACGACGAACCTTCTCGTCCGTAGAACATGCGTCTAATCAAAATAACGGCATCGCTGCTGTAATCTGTTGCGGCGACGACGACACCGACAGAACCCGATGCACAGACATGAAGTACAACCATAGTTAGCGACGTGGATAAGGAGAAGTGTTCTCTCATAAACACGTACGGTAACGTCATCTTTGTAGGGTATAATATATTATATCGTCGACACACGATACGGTTTTTTCAACATTTCACTCAATACCACTCTATTCGACGCCGGTGGACTCGACGGGTCGTAGACGGCAAAGAAAATCTCTAGTACATTTCAAACAATTAAATGACCATCGAACAGCATAATATACGTAATGATGTCCGACGTATATGATATCGTTCAACTCGAGAAACGATTGTACCGACGTACAAAATCATAATGATGTGTGTATACTTTACCTACGCGAACGCCGTACCGTATGAGAGTCGTTTGCGATTTACGTTTATATACATTAAATGTGTAGGTATACATTATTATACTAAAGCAACTACGTTTTCAATTAAGTTCAAACGTTTGAATTTTAAACCCATCAGATTCCACCATCATTCTCTGTCTCTTTGTATGTATTCCTATCACTCTCATTCGCTGAATACGAGTGTTAATAATGAGTAATAACACATGCAATTATTGTATTGTACATCAACATCGTGTAATATACTTATTTCTCTTACAAAACAGTAAACATGGGTACAAAACATTATTGTCTAACGAATACATTACCGTGTTATACTATAATATATTTGTTCACACATATATTAATGTATAACTATATAAATTACGCGTATGAATTACAATTATACTTGCATTATCTTCCGATAAATGCCATAAATGAGAGAAATGTGACGTTTTCTTATTAATAATTCATAAAATGTTTGACGGCACAATATTGATTCGACGTCAGACTACTGTGCTTATCTCATAATATAAATATTGTTTTTTTTTTTTTTTATCAGTACATTAGTATATAAATAATATATTTTACAATACAAAAAAAAAAATTCAAAACATAGATTTACGAAAATATTCTTCCACTTAAGATACATTCCTGTGGGATTCCCCTCAACCTAAATCTTGGAAAGTACTTTCGAGTGCCATATGATGTGACATAATTGCGTATAATATGGTGTATATAGATACAGTCGCGAACGGGTTCACGTTCTTGATTTTACAGGACAATGTACCGACATCCAATTAGAAACAATTGCCGTAAACTTAGAATACAGCATAATAATAATATAATATTTACATACAAATAATAATAATAATAATAATAATAAACCTAAAATGTGTATGAATATTTACATCTTGGAACTAAGTCATAATTAGCCAACGATCATGATCCTGTACAATGTATAGGTTGTCTTATACAGTCCTACGCCCCGTGTCTTGTTTCATTTATAGTGCACTACACGTCTGACGACATACTAATATATGGTATGAAATCTAGTTAGATTTCGGAGAATTGTAAACGCCCATGAACAGTACCGACCCGGTAACCTTGTCAAATATGAAGTAGATGAACGGATGATTACACCGGAACTTGAAGGGTTCCACCGGCCTGGACGACCGGGACATTATGAACGCCGTTGCCGCCGCGGCGATCGTGCCTTCTTCGTCTATGGAGATTTTTGCCTTGTGTACAACATCGTCGACGGTCACGTCATTGGCGTTACCGGTCAACGCCGATAGGTCAACGTTACCTTTGAACATGTTTCCGATTCCCATTTGCTCCAGTATCTGAAAACGATTTCCAATATACAGTAATCATAATACGCCGCGAGTTTAGAACATAATAAAATGCAATCTAGGATTTTCTCATTTTATAGTACAGCGATTTTATAAGGTTTCGATAGACCTACAAAAAAGGTCTCAAAAACGCTTTTGATACTGATGTTTTAGTGAAATGTATAAAACAATTTCATACCGACATATCGTGTATAATTAAGGTTCTGCGTATTAATTTAAACTTATCTTAGAAACATCAATAAAGATATTAAAATGAGAACTAAAATCGTTTCTAAGATTTGTTTTGGATAAAAATAGTTCAATTGATGATATCATTCAATAATATTTAGATAGTGAAACGTATTAGCTGATTTGAACTTAGGTAATCTTTCCGTCGTGAATAAAATATTTCGTCGCTGGAGAGAAAAATATCATTAACACACTTATCATTATAAACGATTTATCGACGTAATTATAAAATAGATAATAGGTACATATTATATTAGAAATTAGTAATAAATATACTTTTGGACGACCATTTTAGAAATTCTAGGAGTATTCGGGTAGTATCAAAATGTAGTGTGCATGTTTATTTAGGGAAGTAAAAACAAAAACAAAAGATTAAATAAAAAATAATGAAAACCTCATTTGATTCACTATAAAAAAAGTTATTTTAAAAATTAATTTCTTTTCTGTGGGTTAGAGAAAGTTTCAACAACTAATCAAAAGACATTAATTAAAAAATATTGTAACTTATGGATGTCGAGCAAGCTATTTATTAAGGAGCAAAAATGTAGAAAATTTGTATAACTTAGCGCTACAGCCATACAATATAGGCAACGAGGAAAAATAATTTAATTAAATCAAAGCATTTCAACGACCAAAAACAATTTTACATGAAAAGCGATCAAGTGACTCTTAAAATTATCAAATACTGATCTTTATTTTTATTATTTGAAAGAGGAATACTTTTTTCAGGTTTTATTGGTAATTTGGACTCCGATAGGTTAGGTTTACAACTTCTAAAAATAGAATTTTAAGACCAGAGTCCAATGAGATTTGCATTAAGTCTTTATACTTTATAATTCTATTTATTAACTCCACTCACCGGCACGAGGTTGTCCATACTCTGTTCGACATTAAATTTGGGTAGAGACACCTCGACGGGCCGCGTTGTCCATTCACCTGACGAAACAATGTCTTGCAAAATGTTTGTATTAAGCCTCTTAGTAAGCTGACTAATTCCACGCTGTTTGTTAAAAGGTGGCAGGATCACGAACAAACTGATGTCGCCGCCTTTGTATGGTAGTTCCAGTACATGCGCACCCAACTCGTCAGAGCTCACTACACAAACCCAGTAAAATATATATTATGTATTTATGTATATTATTATGTGAAGTTTAAAATATCGTTATGTAATAGCGGATTTGAGAAGTCCGATGATGGATGAATTGTCACCTTACTGGGAGATGAATTTTTTAAATTTATTTCTATAATTGTGCCTATTTACTGCTAAAGTATCAAATCAATATTAAATTAATTATTACAAAAATCAAATTAATAGAAAAAAGGCGTAACGGCATAGAAAGTCCCTCCGCGTCGAAAGTTTTTTTTTAAACATTTAAATTATTAGTTACTATAATCATTCCTACATTAGTTGAGCTTCAGGTAGGTATGTAAAACAAATTAAATTTGTTTTTCAAAGGGTGTACTTACGTAGATTAAAATGACCAGATTGCCACATCATCGGAACATACGCATTTTCTGTTGGTGACGTGTAAAATATCTCATCTTTTGTGCTTTCAGAGGAAAATTTTGAGCTCCAAAAGCCTTTAAAGTACGCCGCATTTGCCTATAAAAATATACACGCGACACTATTACTTATAATACTATGGTACTATACATTACATTGAACATTGAACTCATTTTTAATTCAGATTTATATTATAATATAATAATGCTCACCAGCACAAGTCTTGTCTCATACGAAATTCTCCCCTCGGGTAACAGATCCTTAATTTGCTGGTTGGTCTGGTTGGTCACCCAGTTATTGATGTACATGCGAGCAAGTTCGGGATCAACGACGAAATCCATTTTATGCACCTCGTCCTTGAATACGTCGGCAATGCACTTTTGTATAGGAAGTCTTTGAGAAACAAACAGACGGTCCACCGAACTGAAATCGTAATCTGCGCTGGTGTTCAACGCCCTCATTGAATGGAACAGTTTTTCCATACGGTATGCTTGCATCACGCTCAGTTTGCCCTAAACCAATAAATTGCATCAGTCATTAAAATCATTCAAATTCAGTCTTCCGTGGTAAATATTTATCATAATATATTCTAGACAATTAACAAAGTTTTGTAAATGATTTTAAAGAGTTGCAGCGTTTTTGAGAATTTCCGCAACGCAATTTACTTGGCGGGTTGTGTCTTTAAAACAAACTCTGTATACGTCCCAACATTCCCAAGTAATTGAAAAATACTAAAAACTTATTAAAAGTTCTATATCGAAACAAAATTAATCTGATTTAAAAGCTGAAAACTAGTACAAAGAACAAAGAAAAGTCAAAAAAACATACTTTTTCAATGAATAGTATACGAGTTAACATTTACTGTTCCCTACTCCAAATTACAACGTTAATTTAACTGGTCAGATTATTCAATACGTAACCTTACCATAATAATTACAACAGTAAACAGTTACAATGTATTTTATATTAAAAAAATTTTAAATCTTTATACTGTTTTGTAATTTATAAATAATATATAATAATTTATTTGAAGTAATTATAGTATAAAAGTCATAAATCATGACTAAAGGCAAGAATTTTATGCTAAATAAAAACTTAACAAAATGTCCTTATACATTATTATTATATATATATATTTTAATGAGAAATATGAAGTAGGTACTTATCTTGAAAAAAATGCTGAAAAATTACACATATATTTATTGTAAAGACTTAAAAATTATCATAATAAATTATAATTGTATATTTATTCATGTGATTAATAAAAGTAATAAAAAAGTAGGAAAATAATATACAACTCTGTTATAATATATATTATCTGTCAATAATAAAAAAAAAACTACAGAAATTTTTTAATTTTTAACTTTTTAAAGTACAATTATTAATACTAGATATAATTTTCTACTCAAAACCACCCTCGAAGTTGAGAATCAAGTATTTTATCAACTACTTATTGTATGCACAGGCACACAAAAAAATCACACATCATTGTTAAATTAATGCATTATTGAACTGCTCAGAATCCAAAAAAACTATATTAAAAAGTAAAAGCACAGATGTAGTTATTTCTGTAAATAATTACACACAACAGAAGATATTATAATATAATTTTTCGATACCGTTATCCATATCGTAAATAATTATTATCAATATATGTACAAATATATATATATATATTAAAATAAATTTTTGGTAGTTAAATAATAGTTATTTATAAGCTAGAACGTTCTGTTCAATTAAACTTTTTGGTTTGGACTTATGTAAGTGATTCATATTATAACTCGTATCACAAAATTCACTTTTTTGGTTTTACCAAATTCCTACCACAATATTAATATTAGAACACTATATGATTCATAACATTGCTTTGAAAATAATTACAGGAATGGCAAAAGCGATAATAAATTCTTAAAACTTATCGTATTAAATGAATTATGCATTTTTATGCATTTAAAAAGGTCTATTGTCATTCATTGAATAAACGTCAAGATATATCTCCCTCTAATTTAATATGCACAATCTCAAAATAAATAAAGAAATTCCGTCTCTACACATGACTAATGAATCTAAAAACTTTGTTAAAAATGCTTTCTTTTATAAATTAAATTCAAACTCAATTTACAAATTTGAATATTATGTAATATTATTTAATATATTTGTCTAAAAATTCATTGCAAATATTTTAATTAATTATCAAAGGTTTATATTATAATTTGGTATACTCTTATTTATGTGTGCTATCCTTACCTATACTTTTTTAACCACACAATATGGGTGTTATAATATTTATTTTAGAATCATAGTTATAGTCAAGAGTACCTACGTATAAAACACGATACATTTATTACCTACATATTTCACTTTTCTCGTAAAATTATTTTATGGTCTGCAAAGGGAACCCGTGGGTCTTGTTATTGAATTGTTTTCGGTATTTTTAACAGACAAGATAAACATTTTTACGCGGTGGCAAAAAGTTTTCAATCACAATCATATTGTATAATATACACATACACATATATATATACCTGTTCTGGTGGTATGTTAAGGAAACGCTTTAAAGTCTCTTCCGTTTCATTGTTACTTAAGAAATAAGTGATTAAAAGAGCCGTGTATATGCTATGAGGCGAGAATATCAAGTTCTGCTTCGGTGAAGCAGTCACAGCGGTTTGCAACAGCTTGATGCTGAATTCCTGCTGCCGTTCAAACAGGTAAAACTTCCCGGAAAGGAAGTCGTTCAGTGACAGCCCTGGTCCGGGGGGCACACATTTCTGAGCTACGGTCGGCAACGACGCTGACCAGGTAGTGGTGGCCAATAATGTTAAGCCGATAACACACTTACACAGCCAATACATTTCCACGACGTTAGATTGGTATCCTGTAACAGAAGAACGTTAATTTTAAATTGTGTTATATATATTACAGCGGTTTCCTTATTAATTAAAATATTGCATCAAATAAATAAAAAAAATATATTTAGGTATATCATAAAAATGACTGTTTTTGTATCTGTATTTATAAAGATCTCTGGTCGTTTGAATAAAGATAACTAGGACAGTTTAAAAAAATATTCGTATATAATATTGTCAGACCTATTTCTATGATATAATTATTTATATTTTATAACGAGACCATTATACTATACATTGATATATTTTATATAATTTAATTTTACACTTCGGTTACAACTAACAGTAACGTAGTTTCGCGTTACGTATCCATAGGGTGTGTAGATAATTGATTTTTAAAGTTGTTGGAATAGTATAGTGTAGCACGCTAACGCCTAACTCTATAACACTGTCACTTTAAATTATTACATCTTCGTGGGAATCCTCGTATAATATGTACAATAAAATATCATTATTATAATAATACAGCGTGGTACTTTGTTACATTTTTTTTTTTTTTTTTTTTTGTATAGGTATATCATAACGAGTTTTTATTTACTTTTTCTGCTACTCGAACATTCCATTAAGGATATGCGTTGCATATTTTTAAGGAGTCAAATGTTATTAAAATATATAATGGCAACTGTCAAAATCGTTTAACGTAAATTTGAGGCCAAAAACTCTACGCAGGTAATTTAAAGTCAACTTAGTAACCTGCTGTTTAATGTCCATTGTACCTACATTTATGCACGAGACCTTCTTATCTGTTAAATACAGCGCACACTAGGTTGTATATTATAAAAATGCCTTCATATACATTAGCTACACCGTTGCATTAGTTTTCACAAGACTCGTGCGCGCACCTAACCCTTTTAATTCGAAGCAATTTACCTGTTTGACTTTCATTAATACGATAAAGAACAACAAAATAATAAAGTTTAAATAAGTAAATGTAGGTACGTTGAACGTATAATTAAAAAGCTCGTTATTGCGAGAAGGGCATAAGTACATACTAGTATTAATGAATTCATTGATTAAATTTAAGTAGGTACCTAAAATATTTAAATGAGTATAAATATTGTCAAATTATCCAAACATTTAAATACGTATAACTAAATACACACTCTGATATGTATAAAATTTAAAACGACAATGATGAGCAAATTATTGTTATTTTTAAAAAATTTAAACTTTTATTGTAAAAACCGCGTAAATCCACAAGTAGGTATGCATGTTATAGGTAGGTAGTTCATATTATTATAAATTTAAGTAAACGATGCACTGTTGCTGTGTATACTATGATTTTTTACTATTTCGAAGTGACTATTTGTAAGTATTAAATGTTTTATGTTTTAAATAAATATTTATAATATGTAAAATTAATACATCTTAAATTAGATTATTACACATAACAATATATTTCCTAATATAAATTTTCTCCGATTGTTATAATTCAACACAAAATATTAATTTGTATTAGTGAGGCACAATATGATTATGAAACATTCTCCTATACGTCTTACGTCATTGTAAATATTTCGAATTTCGTTTAATTAGTTATTAGTACCTAAAATATACTGAAACCATATTGTATTATAATATTTACCTTAATCAAAACAATTCAAACTACCTAGTATGACGAAGTGGGTTATAAAATACCGTTGAAGAGTTTAGTTCAACAATACGTATAGTTTGTCGTAACTATATATGATTATATTTATAGTGTAAATGTTTATTGTTTAAACTTTCAAGTAAAAAAATAAAACGACCAAACAAAGTGAGTAAAATAAATAATCATAGTGAAATTTTCATCGAAATGTAAATGTTGCAGTATAAATGCAGGTTTAATGAAAAACAAAAAAAAACAAAAAAAAAAAATTAAAACGTTTTCGTTTTAGTGCGTCGACGAATCGAGCGGGGTTGATACCTTTGTTTGAATTTTATTTTTGCAATGAAATAAATCACTTTTGATGTGCCTAATTAATTCGATCGTTTCAAAATATAATTATTTTAAATAACGATCGGGAGTATTTCATTACAGTTTTCCATCGAATTTAACAATTTTTCTGCACAAAAGAATGTGTGTGTGTGTGTGTGTCCTATCCTCAATAATTATATTTTGATTGTGTTAGAGTCTACGATAGCAATATTGCTCGGTCTGACTTTGCAATTAACTTCGTTTGATGTCTTGATGATAATACACACAAGTAATTAACATTATTACAATACGCTGCGAATAAAGTGTGTGCATGTACATCTGTAAACAAAATCTTGTCCTGCTATACATAATAATATCATGTATTATGCTCAACGACGTTTTTTCGTCAACTTTCGACCAGTAACTTCGATATAATAATCAATTAATAACGATTACAATGTCATATATACATTATTTTTATGATAAGCGTAATTTATGAAAACTGTCGTCTGCGTAAACAGCGATTGCACATTATCGTACAACACCAAGACCGTTTCGAAAGATACTATACATAAAAACCTCTCCACTTTCGGCTAAATTTTATAATATTTTATATGAATAATAAAATAGTATGCAGTATAATAGTTGTTGAATTTTGTATCGACAAAACATGTATTATCTCGAAGAATAGACTTGTGCAATATAATCAACACAAAATAAATAATAACGTATATTATCATTAAAAAGCGTCTCGAGATTTTGATACACCTATATTACCTATAATACATATACCTATGAATACTATATTTTTTATAATAATATAATACGTCGTTTTGTGCTGCGTGTGTATACTATTACCAATGTCAGACAACGTAAAGATTGGAAATCTCTTTTCACGAAATCGGACGTATCGGACGGATATTAATATATATTATACCTACACATTATTTCTATTATTATTTACAGCACGTGTTAAAAAAAAAAAAAAAAAAAAAACGAACAATGTTGCTCTGTTCTATCCGGAATATGTCAACTGACAACTAATACACTCCTATTATGTGTACAATGTATACATATTTTGTATATATATATGTATTATATATTGTGTTATTTGTGTTATATTATAGGTAATACACGGACTTCTATGTATTTGATATACTGTCTTCGCGAATCCACGAAATTAAAAACTAAAAACGCATAACAATATTATACAATATTGAACTATTCAAACCGAAAATAACTATGGGATAGGAAACATTTGAAATTTTAAAAGAAGCTCATGAGCTACGCCCAAGAAAAAATATAAATTTATAGATGAAATTTGTCTCAAAAGATCTAAAACACAATTCATGTATTATTATCAAGGATTCAAAAACAATTAATAATAAAATAAATAACAGTTAATTGGTTAAAAGTATAATTTATTATGGTGTAAAAAAAAAAATTGAATAAACGTTTAAATTAAAATCTAATAATATATTATAGGTAGTCAGATAATAAATAAATAATATAAATATAAATCAATCAAACATGTCGATGATTAAAAATCAGGTCCATATTTTTTTGATAAGCTTTTCATATAATATGTCCCAAACTTATTATTTTAATTAAATTTTTTTAATATAATTTCATTGGAAATGTTGGTAGTTTTCTACTTCGAATTGGATATAGGTTATTCGAAAAACAAAATCTATTCATATAGTATCTATCGTAATTTATAAATTACGTAATAAATCTCACAACATAAATTCCAAGCTCGGGATTGGCAGGATTCCCTCTATAAATATAACGGTATGTCATCATGGAGAACCCCTAAAAATGAATACAAATAATACTATCTGAATAATTTATACTCATTATATTTTAGTGGAATGAATTTCGTGTACATCTTTTACAGAACTGAGGTACTCCGGAAATTATATAGATACCGGAAACCGTCGGATCTTGGAACCCTTTTTAAAATACTTTAGAAATCGGAATTTTAGTGTTTTGAGAGTAGGTTTACTAAAATCATTTTTCCATGTTAACAAACCGAAATTATTATTGTTATTATTCTAAGAATCGTACTGAAACCGGAACAAGAATGTTTTTTTTCTTGAAATCGAAACTGAATGAAATGTAAAGGTTCCAGACGTTAATTATTGTACACGTAAATGTTTAGGTCTAAACGGCTTTAAGCGTCATAACCTACACGTATAAAGGTATATAATGTAATGTGTGTATACTGTATACCCAATTTTTCGATAGTATATAAAAAGTTATTTTAATCACAGTGAAAGACACCGGACCAACAATCGAACGATACACCAGAACACACGTAATTTTATGACACGACGCGTCACTAGAAACGAAAATTTTTCAAGCGACCACAATCATTATTATGATCAATTGTGGCATAAATTCATTGTGCAATAGGAAATTGTCATACAAAACTGTACAAACAATAATGTTCTAATACAATCATCAATCCATTAGACCACGTCAAACATTACTACAAAAGTAAATGGGTTGACATCTACATGGCCATAATATACATAGGTATTTAGTATCTGAACCAAATACCTATACGTGATGTGATAACATATTTCTTTCCTACTTTAAGTATTTTAACTCAAAACAAAACACGTCACCAAGACTACGGTTAGCTACATGTAATATTGTTTTAATCAAACGTATTTATCTTATTAAATATTTTTAAAAAACTATTTTAGAAAACATAATTTATAACAGAGTCATTGTTGATATTTATATATTATAACTTCACAGAATATTAAATTTGTTTTCGTTCATAGTCCACTCGAAATAAAATAATTTTAGTCGTTTTTAAAATCTGTAAAAATAAAATAATAAATTGTGTAGATCTGTATAGAGCCAATTTATGTAAATATTTTAAAAGTCGAGTTACCCGTATCAAATGATAATATTACTATAGTATGATATGTAAGTTTTTATGCAAGAAGCTGTAGGGTGTAATACTACAAGAACGTCGTATATCAGATATTCAGATATATACAATATACCCGACTTTATGTTCTGTTTAATGTTATATTTCATTATTCGAAAAGAGTTGGGAACAAATCCATATATTTATATGCACTACAAAAACAAATTCAAGGAACTACGAGATGGATACGATATAAAAATTATTAAATCGCAACGAACATAATATTTATATTGTAGACCACGCAATGTACTTTTCTTGCAACTTAATATTGTGTATAGCTCGTGATGGAAATTGTATACACACTTTTTTTTTGTACAAAAATGAATCAACAGTTGAGATTTCATTTCTACAGTTGTATATAAGGTAATAACAATGAATCAGTTTATACGTGCACATGTCAAAAAGTGTCATGTTGCTTATATGACAAAAATATGTATGATACTATATAAAGTATATAATATACACTACCTACGTATATCTGGGGCCGAATATGTAATATAATAAGTTTTTGATTGAGTAGGTGACTGCTTATACTTATTATATAATGTATAAATATACTTCATAGCCGTCGTATACAAGTACTCGAGTAAATATAATAAACGAGTGAATATTTATTTTATATTTGATACGATAAGGTCGTCCAGGTTTTCGTTAAAAATAACATAAAAACAATAAAATTATCTGAACAAACCTCGTATTTAATATCGAGACAAATAAAATTGTCTATCAATTTATAGGACAATAAATTAAAGCATTTTTGACAGGGAAGAAAATGTTGTATCGTTGTTATTATGCATGCATAACCACGTTGTCTGCTGTTATTTTGTTTAGTCGTATATACTCTTATTGTTATGATAAATGGATATTAGTAGCTTTTACAAGTCCACAAAAATATACAGTTTACATATAATAATAAAACGGCTCAAAAAATAGCTCTTATGTAGCCGCGACTATTGTGGGTATTTTTTTTTTTTTTTAACATAAAAAGTACGACACACAAATTGTATTTATTTGGAACGGCTCATTGTCAAACAAAATGAACATATAAAATAATAATATTGTTATATAGTTGAATGTATATAAGTAATTTATATATATATATATATATATTATGAATCATATAATATACGAATACGTGTTCCTATAATTGTATTAAACATTCTATTAATAATTGTACGTCCAAAATAATTATTATATGTTGTCCTTTGTCGTTAAATGCAATGTTGAATATAAATTAAAAATTTGCAATGTAGGTATCCACAAGGATATGATTAAAAAAAAAAATAATAATTAATTATATTATCAACAAACCATCTTTAATCAAAATAAATAAACATTTTAAATGCTTGGATTATGAATTTATAATTATTTTTTTATTAACTATGACAAATATTATTAATATTAAATCTCATTATAAAATGTCTCTAATTTGAAATATATTCATTTTGCACGAAATATACTTGTTTAACACAAGTACCATACAATGAATGTATAAAAATATTAAGTTTTCAGAAGAGCATAATATTGAATTATAGGTACTCAAATACTATTAATCAAATCTTTTTTCAAATATCTGTGTACATTTATTATTAATTTTTTTTCATCCTATTTGGATTTTAAAAAGATTTATGATAATATTGTTATTTTTTTAAAAACAAAATTTCAAAATATAAACCTTTAATACACCAAAAGTAAACCTAACCAAGTCATGACGAAAAAAATATTTTCTTTAATTATTTTTAATAAAAGTCACAACATTTGGTTAGAACATAGGCCCGAAAAGAGTTTAAATTTTTGTAACATATTGTTTAAAACAATAGTAATTTATTTATTTAAGTTAAAATTATGTATAAAGGTGAATAATAAACTCACCTCTACTGTTTGTTTTCAAGTTGATTGGAAACCATTTTAAATTATTTATTATAATTAAATTAGGTTTGAAACTTTGAGATCTGATGCAATTCAATTGTAAATGAAATTACATTTAATCCGTTACGTGTCTTGCTGTACTACAACTATTCTACAAGTAATATTAAAATCAATGCTGAAAAACTGTATTAGATTTAAGTTTACGTTTTGGTAAAGGTAATGCGATTTATTTAGTATTTTAAGTTCCTTAGGAACTTTTGTCTTCCACAACCTAAATGTAGTATTATAATATTTAAAGACAATTAAATTAATTGTATAGGTAAGTATATTTATTTTATCAGTATTAAAATTATATTATAATTTATTAAAATAAATAAAAAGTGGCAATTTTCAATTACCTACTAAAAAAATATATATAGGTACAAACGCATTTTAAATTAATTGTCCTTAAACATAGTAAAGTGGCAATAATTAAAAGTACTTATGTATTATTTATAAGTTTTTCTTATAATATAAAAACGCAATCATAATACAATTTATGCTTGTGTAATAATAATTTTGAACTTAAATTAATGTAAATTTAATAATATAGGTACTACATTTTTAATATGCATTTCGTATTTTTATAAAACCAACATGTTAAATGTTGTAAAATATTATTAAATTTCACTTAATTATTACGTTTGTAAAAATAAAATGATGTGTTACACATTAGTTGAGTAAACATATCCGAGTGTGTGTATAATTTATATGATGTTCATTTAGATAACCATCAAATGGTAAAAGTTTTCAAAATAATATAGACTGAGGTTAATCATAATATTAAATTAATGATTATCAAATTAATATTTTTATTTAAACGAAAAAATTGAGGTGTCCTTGTGGCAAGCTACAAACTATTATTAAAAAGAGACGAATAATATATAAACAATTAAAATTATAATGTACAATTAGCAGCCAGCAACATAACCAAAATTATGATTAAATTTATTAGTAAAACTAGTTATTAAGTTATTAACAAAAAACTAATCTAATCCGCAAGTTTTTTTTTTTTGTAGAAATAATATTATCTGTATAATAATAATTTTGTAAGAAAAAGCTTCACAGCGTTAATTTCTATAAATAAACGAAAATATAAGACAATAAAAATAATTGTATTAATCAATATATAGGTAAGTACTCGTTGAAGAGATTTAAACTAAAATATCAAGTGAAAGCAAAATATTGCTTAAAAGTGCTGTATTTTAACATATGCAGGTTATTACGCAACACTCACGTCATTAAATCCATTTGCTCACAACAAACATTTTTCAAAAATAAATTATACATATATCGAGTAAAAAAATTCACTCATAAACATTAATCATTTTTTTTTTTTTAAGGAAAAAACTGAACTACTAATTGATTGTATTAAAATAATTAAAATAAAAACATGTCGTTGAATATTTTTTTTTTGTGCAACAGCCAACAGAGACGTAAAAAACTGACCTATTTTTCTAACGACCTTTAATACAGACAATTTCACAGCAGGACTGAATTTTCGCAACGCACGCAGTCTACTGTAGTGAACTATATAAATTATTATAGTTTTTGGTCAATTTAGGAAAAGAAAATATCAACAGTAATAATTTACTCGAACAAAGAAAATGATAGGTATTTATCAATATAAACGGTCAATTTTTTATTCGGACTTTTAGTCTTATCCTCATACCATATAGTTGCAGGCGGTATAAAAGTAAAGTTTCTATAAAGCAATTTGAAAAACGGGTTAGAAAAAGTTTGGTCTAGTTGTCCCTATTTAAAATTGGAATGAAAAATAAACTCTCGTACTTACACTGCAGTAATTCAGTTTAATACATTTGTCGAACTTTCTTATTCTCTTACAGTCACCGGATGAATGGTATTGGTGAATTATTATTGACAACAGTAATATTGTAAAAGCGGTGATAATATTAATGATCGTCGGTTTTAAACTAAGAATTCTAAGCAGAACGTGGTCTGCTTTTATACAATAACCTAAACAGTATTTACAACGGGATGTTTGAAACTTTTTAGCACTCATAATAAATGATAACGAGTTATAACTAATTACCAATTTTCATACAAATTATCTTAATCATGTTGTCAACAACTTAAAACGACCTCCCTTTGGGTAGTTCAAATCTATAGCAGATTTGAAATTGTGTAGACTTTTTATAATAACTACGCGATCATGTGACACGAATCGCAACTAAATAAATATAAAAAAAAAATAGCATTCGAGTAAAAACTGAGAAATTACCACCGAAAACGTGTAAAATCACATTACGATATTTTACGATAAATATATGGTGCAAACCAAACGTGGGTATAGTGGCACAATGCAAGCGGGCAGCAGCCGGCGCTGTGTTATCGCGGGCGGGGAGATAGCGAGCCGTACGGGCGTCACGTCATCGAGTGACAAGGACGCGAGCGCTTTGTGCGACCTATACGACAATATTATAATAATGTTATGGTCCGCGAACGATAGGCAGGTAACCAGAGTGATGTGCATTTACACGACACTGGCGATAAGTGTATTGTATTGTGTGTGCGAATGAAATTGGGTTTTCGGCGGGCGCAGAGTGTGGGAAGAGACTGCGCTCGGGGGAACGGTAGGTGCTTCCCGTGTTTTAATTTTATGCCAATCGTGCCGTGTGCGTATATAAATAATACAAAAAATAAAAAAAAAATCATTTGTGACGTATGCACGAGTGTTAAGCGTATAGTCGCAGACAGGTTATTCACGGCCAAACCCAGCGAGAGGAAATCGTCGAGACGTGACAAAACTCGGGTTTCCCATTATTACGTAGTTATATTTTTTTTTTCATTATTTATTATTTTCCCTCCGATTCCAGAACGTCCCGATGTTTTTGTGCCGTTTCCGATAACGCGAATAACGATGACCTCGACCCCGAGCAACCGGAAAACCCACACTATGAGCCTGTAACCCGCCCGACGATGGAAAACACTTCGAGTGCACCCATAATATGCGTTATAATCGTTGAACGACACGTAAAACATACGACAAAAATTATACGTATTGCATTATCGTACCGTGTGCCGCTCACGCGTAACCGAAAGAATCGATGGTTTTTTTCATTATTATTATTTTTATTCGGAATGCGCATGAGTTTTGTAATTCGATTGAAATTACGAACCGTATTAATAATTGTTATCTAAGTCCGTGCTTTTTTACTGCGACATCACAAACCACAATGCGCGTTGTCCCATTATAGGTATACCACGTGTGGAGCGTCATCCGTTGAGCATTGACTAAGACAATTTTACCATTACGGCACTATTATTATCGTTGTCCGTCGACGAAACTATCCAGGTACGAGATACCTATGATATAATATGGTATTATTAGGCATGTATGATGTACCTATACAGTAGAATATAATATTTAATATACTCGTATTTACCATGCTCCGTAGTCACCGATCGGACATTAAAATAAGTATGTGCATAAATGGACCGAATACTATGACAAGGATGACTATAGTTGAACAATTTAAAAACTAGATTTATTTAAATAATCACACGCACCACGTTACTAATTTCTGTCAAATATTTGTGATTTTTTTTTCAATACTATTTTGATATGTAATTTCATGATTCGATTTCAAAGTACAATCACCTATTATTTTAATCGTTTAACATTTTAATTGATGAGAAATATGTAAAATAAAATTAAGTCAAGCTATTTATATTATAGTTGGGTGCGGGTGGTTATTTTAATTTTCCTTATAAATCACTCCTATATACCCAATAACAAAAATCTTAGAACAAAATAGGTAGTTTATCAATGTATTCAAGCAGCAACGATTCCGTTTTACTATCGTGATGTTATCAATTATGACAAGTCACCTCATAATGCATTATACTATTATTATTTTCGATTGATCACCACTGATATATAAATTTATTCCTATTTCCTAAATAATTTATAATAAAAAATAAAACTTATTTGCCTGTGGCTTATACATAAAACCTAGAAAAAAGGACAATTGTTTTATTGTATTAAATCCTTTGACACTGCTCCTAACCAGTTGATTGGGAAGTATGATTAATTTCGATGTTATATAATTTAATTCTTTAGGTTGTATAACCATCGTGAATAATAATTATAAATTATTACAACAATAGATTCGTCATTCGTGTAGTGGTATCAAGCTAAGTGGTAAGCATATATAACGGCAACAACTAAGAAGACTTATTATAGAGCTGGTATATATTTTGGTGAAAACCTTGCAAACGAAAATTACACTAACTTGCTAATTTAATAAATGTGTTATTCAATATCCTAAAAATAAATACTACAGTCGATATATGTGAAAATGTATACATCAAATTATATTATAATATTGTTATTCGGTAGTTGAGTTCGCTTCGTTACACGAACATAATAATATTATTATTGACAAGCGATGATAGATCGGCGCGAAAAATTTGAAATGAAATCGTTACAGTAAATACATATTATTAAGTGAACATATTATCATTTTACGCGTTTCCTGAAGAATCTCAAAGATATTTCCGCAATAATAATAAGGTAAACATCTACATCCTATGCTATATCTAATATAATATTAACAAAATTAGACTATTACAGATGATTGAACATAGATAAAATAATGTAATTAATATTAAAGTATACATAGTATAGTCGCACATACTATTGCGGATGAGAAAACGTGTTTCGATTTTCTGAGTACTTAACCTGTCCCTAAATCTCGGCGAGAAGTTTCAGAGTCGTCCAAAGTAGATTAATTTCAAACTCGTAATAGTATACACGACGTGTTCAGTGCAATAACATTAGCGCACAAATACCACCTGACACCAAGCCGATTTAATTAAAATACATTGCGCATCAATCAATTATTGCATTGCATACTTGAGAGGATTTAATAGGCAACGACAAAACAGAAATACCTTCAATGTACTATAACATTATAAAATATAAAATATTTTTTGTATATCTAATAATACATTCTCGTTTTAAAGTTATTATATTGCATTCTTTTACAGGGTTTTAACCACATAACCACATAATGATTACATAGAAACTGTTATGACGTACCCAAATTGAACTAATTTATAAACAAATTACTGTATAATATTAACGAGATTTCACGTTATCGAAAAATTAGATTGCGTCGGGCTGATGTCGGTGACAAGCTATTCAATTTAATATATTAAAATCGTCCTACTCTATAAAAATGTTGGTATAAAAAAAACAACAACATGATACCTACATGGATTAAGGGCTCTCAATTAATAGTATTCTATTTTATATACGCGTGCACTTGTTTGCTATTATAATATTTTATCCGAAAAATTAACTTGTTTAGATTTCGTGATAGTGTGTATTAATTTAATCTTTCTTCCAATAACATTGACGATTGTACACTTAAACAACATCCAAATATCACTTTTTTTCTTAAAGTTAAAGCAAAAATAAAAACAACGTTTGAATTTCTATTGTGTATTGTTTTTAATATCAAATTATTTTAATGAGCATAATATCCAGCAGCGTGTAGATAATAATATTATTCTCTCTATAATTATATGCTTTGATAAGTGATCATAGAGGCTTTTTCGTGTGATGGGTAGTGGGCACTTATGGATTAAAGTGCATGAATTATTAAAAGCTCAGATGAACTTAAATGGCATTCTCCAATCTCCTCTAAATATTTAAAGTTGTAACTAAACATTTAAAACGGTGTACATAGACACATAGAACATATAATATTATATGTATGTCCTTTATATTTACTGCTTCAAACAACCGTTGAATCTATCAGTTTGTATTATATAAACAAAAGGGTTTTAAGTCTTGCGGTTCAAAGCATATTGTCAAAATGTTAATTAGCCCATTTTCTAAATACTCAACGCGACGACTCACTCGGAATTGCTATTATAATAACATGATATTATCGGAGGATATCAAACAACAATAAAATGTTTAATTAAATAACGGAAATACCTAAATTCGGCTGCTGAACAATACATGCTTATAGTTGGTAGTTACGTTTGAATGTAGAATTTACCACAACAATTAATATATGTGATGCATATGTAGTCATTAATTTCGACTAAAACACAAACTCAGAAATGTTGTATGTTCAAACAATCGTATGCAAAATTAGGTCAAAATATTTAATTGTTGAATTTCCCGAGAATATAATACAAGAGCCAAGTTTCTTGATTAAACACGTAACTATTCGGAATACTATATAGGTAACAATAATAAATTGTTTGTCTTTCAATAAAAAAGAGCATTCGACACAGCAGGCTCTGGGTGCTACATGTCATACGATCAAACACGTGCAATATTACGACGACGACTTGTACAGAGACTAGTGTGACATAATATACGACCAATATCACAATAAGTTCAAAAAGTTTACATTTTTTCTTTTGTTTACCAGACCGTAATAGTTCATTATTTTTGCGTCAACTGAGTCATTTTAAGAACACAGTGTCCTGGCTATGTATTGTGGTTTGTAGGTATGTACCGCGTGTCCATGCATTATGCATTGTATATGACTACTATTCGGTACTTATCGAAGGACGCCGATTACGCGACGGATTCGCTGTCGCGAAGATTTCATGGATCTTCGTCAATTGTCGCAGAACCGATGCGGACAATACATTATGTGAATAATATGCCTGCGGGAGAAGACGATACGCCGACGGCCGACATAGCATTGTTATGCATTTATGTGTATAATGATAAACCTAATAGCATGGCGACAATATTACCAATTATGACAAATTCGTGGTTGCTGAAAAAATTGAGAGAAAGCAGTCGAGCAGTATACTTGTGGTGCGGTGGGGAACTCGGCTCGTTAATAGACCATAATGTGCAATAACAAAGATGATATAATAATATCATATTTTATACTTAATACGTTATATTATATTATTGTTATGATTGTTATATTCGTCATTCGATTCCGCCTACCATAGATTTGTTTTTAGCGACCAGCACGTTGCGTACTGACGTTTTATATAAATATATAGTTCATAATATGATCATATTATTATTATGATACCGTCTGCAGCGACGATAGTTGTCAAAATCGTTACGTGCGCACATCTGACGTTTTCTGGTTACTGCAATCTCCGGCGCCATCGAGAAATACGGAGATCGCTTTCACGAACGTCCGGTCCATATAATATAATAGCAGGTAATACATAATATATCGACGAAATTGTTTACGATTCGGATTACAAATATAGTAGTAAACATATTATAGTATAGTAATATTATGCTCTCAAATTCCGAAACCGTTTGTGGAGCGGATGAATGGATGATCAACGATATTATGTGGTTACTGGTTATGACATCGCGGGTCGAGGTAAAGGCTGCGTGTTGTCGTTTTTATTATTTAATAATATAATAATAAAATACTGTCATAATCATTATTACGCGAACGGCGCACCTAATTATTTCACACAAATAATTTTAAAAGGGCGGCAGTAGGAGGCGTATACCACGTCATAAGTATACTTGCATATATAATAATATGATATAATGGATGTGTATTATAGTCAATAGAGTATACATAATATTCATAATGTAATAATTTACACTGTGTCGGGTTTGTATTCGCCGCCAAAATGTTTTCTAGTTGTACTTTTTACGCACGAAACGATACCGGCGTAGTATAATCACTAAACACATATAGGTATTATAGTGATGCGTAACGACATGAATTCAAGTGTCTGTCCGCGATTCATAATATTGGTACTTTGAGCGTGTGTGTGTGTGTGTGTGTGTTATGCACACGACAGATTAGGTTTTGTTCTGGTAATACATCCGATATAGTGATCCTACACATTATTATTGTTATTATTAGGTACATTATTACATGTTATTATTTCGTTGTCGTTATTTTTCTAGAGAAAGCGCCATTCCGTCACTCGATTTTTCTCGATACGTCGCTGAAAACTGCTTCTAAACTTTTTCATTTTATAATTATGTATTATGGGCATATAGTGTATTATATCACACAGCAGACGGTTTTCACCGTGACGCTATTAATTAACAACCGAGTAAAGCTCTTCGTTATTTCTCCACTGACAAACGACGATTCGAATTATTCATTTCTGCATTTACTTTGTAGTTTTGTTTTTCTTTTGAACCGTGTTTTAATATTAACAGAATTAACTGTATCGATTTAACAAATCAAAAACTTTGTAAAAGTTAGCGTAACTTTAACGTAATTTTTTTTTCTTTAATGTCAAATTTAACTTTTATACAGATTTATATTGTTAAAAAATATCACATCATAAGGATAAAGAACACACATCTCATAATAACATATAACATTATATTGATTGAATATAATATGTCATGTTCAAGTTACTGCGTAAAATGGCGTGAATAATAAAGTTCTGACAATAATTGAAAGTTATATGTTTTCGGTTTAAACTGCTTCTATATCGGAAAAAAAAATATATATATAGATGAACTTTGTAAGTAATCGGTACTTTACTAGGTAATTTTTCTCTGGCGCGCAGAAAACTTCAAAAACCTTTTTAGTCTGATCGATCACTGTGGCAACAAACGGTTTAAAAGAGAAAAAACGTGGTCTCATCTTATTTTATTTTTTACAACTACTCTAGACCCAAAACATCCAAATCAAATTTAAGGTTGAAAACTTTTACCTACAAGAACGCATACAATTCTCTTGGCTCTATATTCCGTTGTCATATTGATGTTATGTATTTATACCGAAATTATTGATCTCGAAATATTATTATAATAATACAAATACAATCACTAAAATGTTTATAAAAAGTTCCACAAACATATGGATTTAGCGCATGATGCACAATTAGTGGAGATGAGTCTTATTAAAATATGATGAGTAATAATACTGTGTTATGTTTACATCTAAACTTTAAATTAACTTTTTGAATAACATTCTTCGTTTTAGTATGATGATTCAATCAAAATATGTCGTAACTACATAATATTATATTAGTTGAACTAATGATATTTTGTACAAAACATGATAATTATTATAGTATACCTACCTATATTGTGTAATTAAAAATAAATTATATTATTTTGAAATGTATGTATTTTAAGTACGCTTCCTTATATGCGGGATAGAACTTTTTGCACAGTATAAAAACATTCAAGATAATGATATCTACCTATATACGTTTAGGAAATTTAAAAGACAATTATTTATTTTTTATCAATGGTTTGTAGTTTGTACTCTAGCCTCTAATTCATATTCAGGATGACTAGCAATCTTATGAGATGATTTAAGTGAAACAATTAATGTTTGAAGAATATACTAGATATAAATACAATTAACAAAAACAGAACAATTTCGCAAAAATAGAAATTGATATTTAATTTACTTGTCAACAAGAAAACATCACTTGTGTTTCATTGGTTTATTTTGTTTTCCTCAATCTATGCACAAGAATACAATTATTAATAGATTTTGTAAAAATATTATGAAAATTGAGGACTCTAAAGCCAGGTTTTACGTAGCATGTTTTATGGTGTTTTCCATTGAATTCAAAAATCATTGTTTTATATTGGAGTAGCTATACACGATGCACATGATACTCGGCGTTTTTATCCGCGGTGAAAAAACTGGCGAGCTTTTGTTTTAACGAACGAAGGTTGAAATAATAAAAACATTAAAAATACAAACTACTAATTTTTATATTGTTTTAAATTAAGAGAGACTATACTAGCGACAAAAAATGCTGCGGAATATGCGCCAGAAAATAGTGAGTATAAAAACGACATAAAACGTATTCTGTTAAGCAAATATTAATTAATATATAATATGAAAAAAATAATAATAATAACGCTCCTTTTAGATATAAATAATAAAAATAAACATTTTATCGTATCAAAAACAATGAAATATTATTTATTTAACTTTTATTATAAAATATTGAACAAAATTATCGGTTATATTAGAACTTTGAATCTCTTAAGCACATACTCAATACTCCCGTATCTGATGAACAGATGATATAATTTTGTTTGATTAAATATATTTTAGAAAGTGCTCAATTTATTTACTTTGAATACATTATAATCCATTAAATTAAATGTATAATCAAATAAAAATATTTTAATGTTTAGTTTTACTATTACATTAAGCCGTAATCAAATAACTATAAATAGATCTTTAACCAAATAGATGAATTATACTTTATCACAGTAAGTTGACTTCATGACGTAAGGTCCAAAAAAAGTAAAAAATAATTATACTATTATACTATTATTTTGAGAACTATTTAAATATTTTACAATACATGCATATTTAACCTTATTTCATAATATGCTATATGTATAGGTAGGTACGTATTAAAATTTTTATGATTATTGCAAACAGTGGTGTGTTAACGGTGAGGGGTCTATGGGTACTGGACCTCCTCAGAGGAAAAAATTGATACATATTCCTATAGTATAGTTAAGTATAATAAGTATAAAAATTGGTATTCTGTGTATTATGACGATGGTTTCCAAGTTACGGCTAAATATAATGTATGATAAAGGCAATAGGTATATAGTTATCATATTAGTTTATATAATATATTTAATTATGTATAAACAGTGGACTCCTCCCCAGATAAATTTGGAAAATACGCCACTGATTGCAAAATATGAAGTTAATAATTTCAATATTTAAACTATCTGATAAATTTTTTTCGCGCAAAAATATACGTACTGCATTTATGAGTATATTTTAGTGTTTTATTCAAGCATTCATTATCTCAAAATAATTTGAAATTATTACTTAACGGTGTTTTTGAAAAAAATATTATAAATAACTACCTACTTTTTTAATGTAATTATTTTTCATTTTTTTTTTTTACGTTTTTAAACGACTGCATACATTTTAAATTTATATTCCCAAACAAAATATCTCTCAGCAAATTTCAAAGGAGTTCTTAATTATAGTTATAACTTATAAGTGCTTATTTAAAGTTTAGTCGAAAGAGAAACTTCTGCGTTACTAAATTCCGCTCATCTAAACATTTAACACTTATAAGGTAGAAGTTAGAAGTTTTAAACTGATAAACCATAGGTAGGTGCTCATTATAGCCGTTGAAAATTAGATTTTTATACATTGCAGCTCTCAGAAAAACATTCGGTACTGTGATATGCAATTAAACATGTATTTTGAAATTCAAAAAGATAAAAATTAGGAAAAATTCTATTTATTTTTTTCAAATTGAAAAAAAATTTAAAAATCTCAAAAACATTAATACTTTTTAAGAAAACAATATACCACGAATTTCAATGGACCAACCGTCCTGTACAATATCTGTAGCAACTAGTAATTGATAATAGATTATATGTAGTGACTCACCTATAATTGGTATTCGGATCGGCGATGATCTAGAGATGGTATGTCACGAGGAGTAGGCCGATTTAAACGCTTCGGAGCTGTGACAACGGAGTTCGTGAATAAACGTATAGATAATAATAAAACGTCGGCGGAGCACGTGTGCGATCGGTTCGGCTGTTTTATCACTACAACGGACGTGTCTTTGCGAAACGTTTCAAAGCGCGTCCGGTTCGGTGTCGGTCAGTCGGTCTTGTGGTAGCACGGTATTGGCAGCAGCCGTAGTAGTAGTAGTAGTAAATAACTGCAGCAGCGGCAATGATAGTTGTAGCAACCGTGGTAGTAGTAGTAGTAGTAGTAACAGTAGTACGGGAATGCGGTGTAAGTCTGGTAAATCCCATGGCCGACTGCACGCACGCGGCGGAGGCTTGCAATATTACACAAACCTTCGAAAACACTTTCACCGGGAACGTCATCGCAGCCGACTCGCGTTCCCACCAATCCGCGAACCGCCGGAACCGATAACGATATTGCAGGCGAGCGGACATAATTTTATGGGCATGTATAGACAAGCAGGCGGTAGACGGGTATGTGCTATGCGTGCATAGTAAAATACCTAACCTGGCCATAAGGCATGTCGTAGGATTAGGTCGCTCGAATCGTCATCTCCGCATAATGTACGCGTGCCAGTCCGGGCAGTCACATAACCGTTTAGTCGCCCACGCAGACCCGAATGACGTCACGCCACAGCAGGGTATTCCCACACGCATAGTGTTTGCAACAATAATAATAACACGACTGGTAAGACTACGCAAGCATATAGGTACGCCGACATTTGACAACACTTTGTAGGTATATAATATGGTACCGAATTCAAGAAGTCACAAACACAAACAGGACTTTGGAAAACTCTATACGTGAAATTTCGCGCCTTCGACGAAAGCATGATAAATAGTCTTTTCAAATGTATAGAAGAAATTGAAAAAAATATAATATGGTGGAGACCGACGTTTCGATAAAATAATATATAATATACTGTAATATAAAAAAAAACCGTATATGTACTATGTACCTCTATATTCACTTTCCGAAGAAAGTGAAGCGAGCTAATCATCGCGGTTTATTCTGCCGCCGTCCTTGTCAAACCTTGAGATGGTTTTGGTGGCTGCCACTGCAGAAATCCGTTGGACGATGAGTCATCGTTACTATACGAACGACGAATGGTTTACCAGAGAGCACCCCAGGGCACTGAACTATGAATAACACAAGCGAAACCATACTACTCAAAGTTATCAATGAAAGTCGACAATTGTATACAAATGATACTGCCTAACGGCTGTATCATAATATAAGTTTCCTTTTGTCGTAGCCCGTATAGATGCCCTAAATTTTATCGTAAACAAAAAATATTTCTTATTCTTACTGTTTCCCTCTCGTTAAACAGGTAAGTGGTTCTTTAATTACTCAAGAAATGTACACATACAATATTCTATTCAGTGGCGTATTTAGGATTTTGTCCAGGAGGGGATATACGTTGGAAAACATAATTTTCTCTACGGGGGGGGGGGATTCACTTACCAACATTATTAAAATACCAGGGGGGATCTATCCCTCGTAGATACGCCACTGATTGTATTTATATAACATTAAGTATAAATATTGTAGAACAAGAAATCAAATAGGCATTTAACTCTAACCAATAATTCACCACCATTTCGGATCACAACTTTTGTACATGGACATAAAAAAATCAAACTCAAGACATTATTATGATCAAATGGCAAACAAACTGCATCAACATAAAAGAAAAAATAATCCTTATAAAAATAAGAAAAACACATGGTTTTCTGATATCAAAGGAATATAATATGCGAAACTCACGCAATACCAGTAACGGTCAACGCCTACTGCGAAAAGTCGCGAGAACAAAATCTGAAAACGGCCTAAATTTATTTATAACTTTTAAGAAAAATCGAACTAAGTATAATTTTTAAGAAAACTAGTTTAAAAAAGTCGACATTAACTAACTTTCGAGTAATGGCCCATTAAGTAGATTTTATTTTAAATCTTTAATTAAACTTTAAAGAATATTTATTTACAATTTTAATTTTACTATTATTAACTAATCATACAACTATTTTTAGTACGTGCGTAATGTGTATTATTTCTAATTTGTATACAATTATATAATATTAATATCAACAAGTTAAGTTATATTGTTATACACCTCAATTCAGTTTGGCAAGTAACTATTTCCCGCTAAAATTACAATTATTTGATATCAAGTATTTTATTATGATATTCTATGTGTATATATATAATCTTATAGTATATATACATATAAAATATCTTCATAATTTATATATCAAGTTCACGTATCTACAACATTATGGTCATTATGCAAACTTATAATTGTAAACAACGTACCTACCTATATTATGTTATCTCAATCTTACAATACCTTGATCTTCATAATTTTTCTGATTTTTTTTTTTAATACCTATTAAGAAGCAAAATTAACATTATATTCATTTCCTCAGAGTATACACGTAGCGGACAAACTTCCCAAAAGTCGCATGCAGTCATCTCAGTCTGTCGTATGCGCTCTACTGGCAACATTGTGTAACCCATTCTATCTATGTATTTATATATATAAATATATAATATAATGTATAGCTAATTATATTATAAAATTCTTCAATTATATATTTAGGTATCTGATGAAATATCTACGTCTCGACGTGAATACATTGAACGATTAATCATATTGACAATAACAACAGTAGGTAAATATATTAACAAACAACAATTTAGTAATTCAGTGTACATGTCATATAATATTACTATAAAAAAAAATTAATCTTAACAATAAGAGCTATCCTTAAAAAAAATATTTCTAATTTTAAAAACTTATGCCATTTATCTCTTAAAAATGTGTACATATTATGATATGTATATTATTAATACGACGTGTATTATTATGCATTACGAATTATTTTATAATAAAATATAATATGTGTGCGTTAACGGCGAATCGAACGCACCGAATAATCGATTAAAACATGTCATGACGAACAGTCCTAAATGGCTATAACGCGTAATCTTGGACGTTATCTATACGCACTAGGAATATATGAGTATATTATATTATAGTTAACAGACCGGAACGTCAATACTTGGCATTATGTTAGCTGGGTTAGTGTTCCGAAATCAGTGCATTTTTAATAACTGCGGGAGACAACCGTCACTCGTTAACCATAATATTATATTTAAGTAGATTTAAAATTACGTAAATAAATATAAACAAATTATCGTCGTTTCATGTTTATGAGCATTACAATACATAATAATAATAATATTATACTATGGTTTTCAAACTAATAAAAATAATATAACTATTCACAAGATCTTCAAGATCTATCATCTGTGCTTTAGTTTTCTTTTCTACGTGTATATAATATGTTGTAAAATAAATAAAGGGTTTTAGATTTTTTTTAAAATGACACTTAAGATTAGGTTAATGTGATAATTTGAGTTTAACGTACCTCGGCGTGAATGAAATTTTAAGAGTTTTATTAATTAGAATCAATCCTATAATAAATTACATAAATTTTAATGTTATTTTACATTTAAGCACAATATATGCACGTGAATGATTATAATTATTGTGCACAATTGTACAAGATCCATCAAATTTTTTGTTTAATCATACACTTCAATTGAATTCTTGGTGGTGTTTTAACCGAAAATGCATTGTCGCAAGTGAAATTTTTACGATAATGTGACCACGGAAAACGTCCAAAAACGCGCAGATCAAAACCACCGTGTCAAGCTGACAGTAATTTTAAAACTGATGGATCTCGTAATTTATTGTAATTTTAACCAACCACTATCGAAAGCAATGAAACATTATTTTTTTATTTTTAAACTATAAATCGACTCAGTCATTACATTTGATGTACTTATACCTAACCGCATTAATCAGTGAAAATATACTTTCCATCAAAATCCGATGTCCGTCAATAATTTCAATTTCAATAAAACGAGTGTCTCTCAATTCTGATATGGTATTTTATACATGACATAGTGCTTAATAATATAATAAAAGTACTATATTTCATAATAATATTATGTGTTATAATAATATAATATGTAATTGGCATAAATCAATATGGATTCTATGAATATTGTATTGAACTGCTACTAATAACAATTTTAAACGTTATAAGTTCATGGTAGTACCTACCTACCCTTCAAATATCAAGTTATGTTTTGCGCTTTTCAAACAATATACGTTTTAAATAGCTACTTATTTTAAATAAATTCATAAAATACATTTTTATTTAGTATTATTTTTAAAAAGGTTATACTGTTATACTGCTCATACCTACTATGGAAATTTTAAAATATTTATCTGCTGATATTCGGTTTATAAGTTTATAATACTGTAGTATGCATTAAACGTGTGTTCATATAAATTTATTCATTATAATTAATAATCCATTTGTATAAGTAATTGGATTTATGCTGATCAAGAACTATACAATGTAAACTAGCTGCAGAAAAGAATAAATTTAATAAATTTAAATTAGCATATTGCTCAATTGTACGAATAAATAAATCACAAGTGGTATATAATAACTGTCTATAATGTGAGTAATTACTAGTTAGATATTACAATCAATGATAGGTATTAACAATTAAATTTAAACTTAGATATTGTCATATTGACACATTGATTTTACAAGCCATAGTAAGCCACTGTTTGACACCAGCAGTAACATGCTCAAATTTTCAACAAAATCAAAGTGGACTGAGCAAAAAATTGAAGTCGTATTACAAAGATTATTGATCACATATTTTTTATTCTGGTGCCTATTTTTATCACGCATTTAATTTCAAGGCCATTAAGTGCTACCATTTAGGGAGTAGAAATTATACTTTCCCCAGTGTAGGAATAATTAAGCAATCATCTTGGAACACTTTATATTCATCATCCATTTTGAGACACGCGTATATAGGTCAAATTATGGACCCCATAACTTACCCATAGGTTTTAACATTAATTCTAGAGATTTTAAGTTCTAATTAATAATGAGTCAATTACAAATTGTACGTGTCACGTGTGTAGTGTTTACATAGATTTATTAGCAAATGTTGCTAAAATGAGTCAGATGCTCGCAATATAGGTAATTTGCATTGCCTACAACACAATCATCATAGTGCATATAATGATGATACGTCGATGCAGTATCGCTTTAACCTTGAACGTATAAGATCCGGGAGAACGATTATTACTAATAATATTATAAATTATTACTATTACGCACTAAAAAACATGTATTATTAGCCAAACACAGATGTGTGTTCCTTGAAAAGCGTTTAAGTCTTTATAAGACATCAGTTTATATAATATTTCAATATGTGTTTTACCTATAGTTTAATAATGTATTATTTATAGTCAATTCATAGGTAATAAAATATTATAGTAAAATATAATATATTATACCAATAAAAATTCTAATGTTTTAATATCTATTCGAGTTTAAAGGAAAAATTTTCTACATCTCATCCAAAAAAAGATTCTAATCAAATATCTGTTTACACATTATGATTATTTATTTTAAAAATGTAAATGCATTCATAAAAGTGTATGATGGATATAAAAAACCAATGAACCCAATTTAGCAATATGTGTAGGACGTGTAAGTAATAAATTTCGATTATCTCACTATTGAGTAGGTAATTGCAATGGCAAATTGGTAGTAAGTATGTTAAATTTGGCATTCAATCATAATCGAATCTAAACGAAAGATACGGAGGATTGGCATCTATTTCTTATATAGTTAACTTATTCTGCATATTATGTATATTACATTACTATTTAGATTTGATTAATGCAGTTTACTAAACTAATAGATATTATTTCTGAAAATATAGCATATAAATTATAAGTTAATACTAATGTTACATACTGTACTGTATGATGGTGTGAAAATATAAGTCTAAATATTTTGAAATTTTCATTGTGCATATAAAATAATAGTATACTTCATGGTAATTAATTTAAGTTCCTACACGTCTAAGTTCTTTAATTATAACAAAATTACTAAAAATTTAATGGAAGATAAAATCAGTATTATTTTGTTAAAATTTGAACTTAACTCTTATTAAATAAAATATAATTGCATTTTAAAATATATTTTTAAACTATTGAAACAGCAACTATTAAGGAACCTTGTTTTAAATTTTAGTTATCTAAAAATAGCTCAAAAAAGCCAGAATATCTTAAAAATTTAACCGTGTATAGATAACGCTAATATAAACATTTAGTGAAAATTTCAATTACTTATAGTGATTCATTTTTGAATAACAATATAAAAAAATCGATTTTGTCGAAAACCTGTTTTGCGTAAAAATTCTCGTTTTTCCGTCTCTTTTTTTTTTGTTTTTCTTGATTTTTTTGGAAAACTACTGAAAACTTTTTACTTTTGACCTCTATAATGCGCCAAGTAGGTATATTCACTTTGCCATCGGAAACACATCTGAAGTTTTAATTGAAGCATTACTTCGACAAGTTATGTTGTACACAGACACACAAAAAATATACATCGTTGTAAAATTAACACAGTCATCACTCCGCTTAGAATCTAAAATATTCATTGATAGTAGGATCATACACTCGTATGCAAGTTTTGGAACAATCATTTCTACTGGAAAAAAATGGTCAAGAATTAAATACAATAAATTATTTATACATTTGTTAATATATTTTTTAATAGATCTAAACTTAAAGATATAGTTTTCTCTCCATTAAAGTACCTGCAAAAACAAAAAATCTGGTTTTACATTTATTTTTGGTTTTGAAATTGATGTACTACGTAAACATTATTTATAGTTTTATCATATTATTATATTTTTGAATAAATATCGCAATATTTACATTTTGTAATCAAACAGACAAAAAAGTAGGTTGTAGGTATATATAGACAGGCAACATGTACATCAAATATAAAAAAATAAATAAGTAACAATACATTATTGAAATTAAAGTGTACAGTTTGAACTTGTTTATTTAAAATTTTAAATGTGTAAGTCCACTATTTAGGAACAAGGACAGATGACGACAGAAGTTTATCATGGCGAACTCTCCAATCACTACACGAATATCGTGACAAATATCTGGCAAGCATACAGATTTATAAACAATATAATATAATGAATTTATTTTATCCTTCATTATTCATTCAATAAAAATGACTTGGGAAATTCCTTAATATTTGTAATGCGAAACCAAATAAACTGTATTATTTCGTATTGCAAAATAAAGACCATGTCATTAACCTTCAAATGCTTTTAAACATTTATATAGTATACATTTTTACTTTTTAAATCAAAAAGTGTGTATGGATTATCCCGACACTGATTACTCAAAACGACCTTCTCTATATAATACTATGATAGGTACAAAGATTCAAAACATCAATTATTAGCCTCGACTGGTATTGTGTATTTGTGTTAAATACAAAAAACATTATATATACCTAAATATAAATCACTATAAAGACTATTTTTGACCATGACCGACCTTGAATGAAAACAATTTAGATAACAGTTGGATATTTGAATTTTACTATCACAGATTTTTCTTACGTATTATTATTATTATTATTGTTAAAATATAAATTACCTTGAATAATTGTATTTTAATCAATATCATTGTTTTTATTTCATACCAGCAATCCGATACTTTAAGAATTTTTTTTACATTTTACAATCAATTGTACATTTTTATCTTTATTGATTCACAGCAAGTAATATATTGCTATATATGAAATCAAAACTTATTAGTTTGATACACTAAATATTTAATTAAATAGCTTTACTATTGAGTATTTTTTTTTACCTATATAAGTACATAATAATTATTTGGGGTTTTAATTTACTTCTATCTGATTTTAAAAATAATTTCTATAAGGTAAGCAGTCAATATATGTACAGTGTTTTTCATATAAATCGTAATAAACTTAATATTTTAATTGGGGACCTTAGATTTGAATGAGAATTGTTGAGAAAAAAAATAAGGAATACTAAAAAGGTATAATACATACCTACAGTTTATATAATACCAAAAATGTGATGTTCGTGTTCATTATAAAATTGCGTTTTTCGTTGATCCTCAAAAATAAATTCCTATATGCTATACCTAACTGATTTGTATTAATCAAATCAATTTTGTTTTATAAGATTTTATAAAATATACCAAAGAAATATTAAAGATTCACGAGAAACATACTTAAAATAAATTGCAATGGTAAAACTTATTGGTTCACTTATGCGTCCAGTTATCAATATAAAGGTGTAGTGAATAGCGATCCCCCAATTATCCTTTTGACTTGGTATTACGAAGTAACTTTAATAGCTATAATATACTATACTACATAGATATTAGTCATCAAATAATAAAACATTTATGATACATACTACATAGCAAATTATATACTATAGAACATAAAATTATTTCTGGTGTACTTATTATGGTTGGTCAACAGAAAATATAAAGTAAAATGTGTACGTGTAAAACATTTTTACTGCTCCTCTCTACCCTTATGACTGTAAAGCATCAATACTATTTTGTTATATTGTATCACAAATCATCAAATTTAAGTGAATACCAATTCTGTTTTAAAATATTTAATATACAGGTAGTTATAAATATATAAATTACAATAAAACAATTTTTTTTTTGTCCTTAGCATTGTTGCACAGTAATCACGAAAGTGCGGTTTTTTATGCAATTGTATAGATTTATATTTTTGGATTTTTGTCAGTAATCTTTACGAATCATAATAATTTGAAGTTACCGACAAAATTTTTTTTTTTTTTGCATATTAATAGGTTATTGCATATTTTTAAAAATGTAAAATGTAAGTATTGTATAAAAAAGGTATAAAATAATATTTTGTCGAGTAGAAAAATCAAAAATAAATTTTATCAATAAAGGTTAAGAATAGGTTAAGAAACTAATCTATTACGACCTAAACATACTTAATGTTTATGATTTTTACAATAAAAATAAAGGTCAATCAATCCTATGTCAAATAAATGCTGTATTATTAGGCGAAAATGTTCAATTTGATGATATTAATTACCAAGACCTAACCAAACTTTGTTGCTTCAAATAATATTATCTAACCGAAGTGATTGACATAGAACGATCATTTTCAGTATTTAGAAATATGTTGACAAATAAACGTCACAGCTTTACAAAGACATGAAAATATGTATGGTTATTATTATAATACCTTTTTTTACAATATTTAAATATAATTAACTATATTAATATTGTAAAAATGAATGATGTGAATAGTTAATGTTTTTTCCATATTGTTTTATTATTTTTATTAATTTTAATAATAAATAAAATTTAAAAATATATATATTAATTTACAATACCTTTTTTATAATATTTAAAATTTAAAATATTCAAATTTGTGATGTAAGTAATTCAAATTTATTGCATATTTGTTGCATAATTTTACGATTTGGCTGTATATTATAATATGGTATATTTTGATACATAAAAATCCGCGCTCTCAACCAACCACTTAGAAAGCATTTGATTCTCGAAATAATTATTCAAAAAATGTAAATGCAAAATTTATAACATTTAAAATACATTAATGTCTTTATTAAACCTATTTGTGGTATTATATTGTATTGTCAAAGTTATTTCGAAATATTATACTACGCGTATGTATAATATAGAGGACAGCAGAGGTCCTCAAACATTTTTTCGTGTATTACATACATGACGTATACTATGGTTTAGCCCAGGGGTTGGAAATCTTTCGGCTATTTAGAATGCAATCTCCGGCTCTTTGAAGTATGCATCAATATCGAGCCCCATAAAATATTTATTAAAATTCGATTAGGTATATTATAACGCAATAAAGTCTTTTTTTAAATTCAAGAATTTTTACTACTTATAATAATAATATTGTTTATTACGGAATAAATTCCAATTATATTTTGAATATATAATGTAGTTATATGAATATTTATTGGAGGAGAGAAAAAAATACATATATATAAATCAAGTTGTGTGTACATTGTTAATAGTAATATATCGTATATAATGCAAATAGGAAAAAAAACACATATAAATTGAAAGTTAATGAATACATAAAGAGAGATCACTAATTGAGCAGTGAAATAAATCTACATTATTTATGGAATTTCCTATAGCCATTAGAGTATTAGAAGGAGAGAATGACATGTATTTGGACGAAATGTTTGGTATTATGTTTATAATACCTACTTTGCCAATTTCAGATAAAACTGTCTAGTGAAATAAAATGGTCATTTTTTGTTCCTTTTATGGCATGTTTTTTTTTTACTTGATCAGTGCGGATCTTTTGAAAATTATGATTTTGGAATTATTTGAAGAAGTGGAACACAAAAATGTTTCAGACCCCTGGTTTAGCCACAAGTCTCGATTACTGGTGACTTAAAATTTAAAATAATTGTAATTAATTTGAAAAATTAATAATATATTATGACTATTTATAATATATTATAAATATATTATTATATAGGTATAATGTAATATAAATATTTAAATATACCTATTTGTGTTAAATTGCATATTCAAAAACTATTTCCTACTAATTGAGCAATCCATTTTCAAATAATATTATTTTCTTTGTACCTTTCACCTGATACGTCCATATTGATTCCGGATTAATTTTCTGTTGTAAAACGAATTTCATAACAGAAAATTGCAGTAAATTATCATTGGATTTCAGTTGACCTGAGGTCCCTTTTCGAAAACACTGGGCACTGCAATACTATATAACGGACGTACCGTTGATGGAATCATTGGAAACCGGACGCAATTCTCGACACGCCGGAAGTATATACAGGTATTTGACTCGTACGACGTTTGTGCATTCAATTGGTACCCGAAAAATTAATCGGCCATATGGAATGCAAATTACCATTTTGTGCTTTATGATCAAAATGTAATAATTATTCAAATCATCCACTGAACATAGTCGGATAAATTATGAAAAGATTTAAAAATAAAAATATTATCATCCATTTATAATAGATGATAACTTTTTTTTGATTATGACCATACTTAGATATGATAATTTAATTAAATATAATACAAGTATTACAGCAGTAGGCGCCGTTAACAGAAATTGGTAGGTAGGGCCATAATAATATATTGTTAAATTGTATTAACATTGGGTAATTTAAGTTTTGAAGGTGAATATTTTTAGCTTATATGTTCATAAAATTGCATTTAAAGTTTGGTTTAGTCTCAGAATAAATGAAATAATTAATTTTATTTAATCTGTGGTTTAGTCTTAATCTAGTTTTGGAAACTAAAACAAAAAATATAATATTAAATATTAGTAAAAACAAATAATAACTAATTAACACTTGCAATACAATTTTAAAATAGAATAAATAATTATTTTATCTAGATATTTAAAATAATTATTAATAACTATTTATTGTGTGCTTATACTGTTTTAATTAAAACACAATTGGATTTAACCCTTTCAACTTCTAATTAATTCTCTCGAGCGGAGGGGTTTCTTCAAACAGTATTTCATTAAATTTGTTGGAATACACAAAATATTTAAACGTAGGTATTTACTGGTAATAACTAATAAGTGTAAAAATATCCTTCAAGTTTTGCCTTTGGGTCTCTTGAATTATTAACTATAAAATACGTACTTTACAATGTGTCCATATTTAAGCTAATAAATATAATTACTTTAATAATTTTGACTTTTTTTAAGTTATTATTAAATTGGGATAGTAATATTATTACACAATATTAAAGAAATTAAGAAATTCAAACTCAATTAAAATTATTTACAAAATATTGAAAATCATGAATATGAAAACGAAAGTAGTTTGAATTCTCTATTTATCTCCTACTGTTTTATACACATAAACAAAATATTAATAAAAAAGTATACCCTAGGCAAAACTGTTCAATAAATACTTTTTCAAGAGCGAAAATCAATAAAATTTAGAACATGCATATAAACACACATTCTTTATTTAAACTTAGGATAAGTACCTACCGGCTAACTGTAACTTAAATATGAATATTAATATGGATTTAGACAAATTATATTTCTAATAATGGTTAATTGTACTATAAAATAGCTATATTTAAATTTAAATTTATGGGTGACAATTTGAAATAAATTTATTTATTATTTGCATTAGATTATAATATACTTAGAAAAATTGTCTTTATTAATAAATCTCTAGAAAATTTCCTTTTAGGGATAAATATATTATACTCACTTCCGGAATCTTGAAGTCAGTTTTCTCTCAATAATTAATGTTTGTTACTTGTAATGAATTATTTGTATGATCATCTTTATCATAATTTACCTACCTTACCTATTATATTTTTAAGCTTAATTTTCATTATATTTTATATTTACTTTGATTAGATCCTTTAACAGTCTCACTTTAAAAATAATGAATAAAGGCTTTTAAAAGAGATGTTGTGTTTTTAATTATTATGAAACTATATTGCAACTGTAAATATTAACAGCATTAAAAATGCTTGGTTATTATTATTGTTTAAAATAAGATGACATTAATTACTTATAAGTTCTTATATATTATCGGACAACTCGCAATATTGTCCTAACTCCAAAATGACAACATTTCAGGAGAGATAAAATACGTTTCATTAATTTAAAAATTGTTTATTAAAACTTAATTTCTTCAGAACTTTAACAGTTGATGTCATGGAAAACAAGAAACCGATTGGAGTGATAATGACTTAAAACAATACATAAAATTATTATCTATATTACAGATAGATTCTATAAGAAAATAAAATAATTCCAAAATGACATTTTTGGAGTTGGGAAAATATTGTAAGTTAGGCCGACATTATTTTATGTACCTATAGCGTTTTAATAAAAAAATAATAGGTTAATACATTTACATAACCCATAATAGATATTAGGGTTAATACCTACAAGAACGAGAACAAATATTATTTTAAAATAAACTAAGATTTATCAAAAGATAGTTTTTTAATATTATAAATAGATAAAAATTAAATTAACTATTTTAGATTAATTTCCAGTAAGTACCTAATGTGATTTATAAATAAATATATAGGTTGTTATTATTTTAGCTAATAATACTAGTAGAATATAATATTAGGTACCTATTATAATCTAAAGTAGGAATGAGACCTACCTTACCTTCCTACTTATTACTTTTTTCTACAGGACTTAATTTACAATTTTTTAAATATAATATTATCGCTAAACTTACCTAGCCCCAAATTATTTATTTATGATCACCTTTCACCAAAAGTATCATTTAGATATCAGAAAAGATTTTGAAGTTGAATAAGTAATTTAAGGAATCATTAAAAAGAGTTGATAAACACAAAAAAACTTATAATAATTGTGAAATCATTGAAATCCCTACATTTATCAATTTTACATGCTCCGTTCAAAATCTATAGGTATAGGTAGTGATGACCCTTTTAAATAATTGAATTCTTTTTGTAAAACAAAAATAAATTCAGTAATAAAATGGAAAATTGTATTTTGTTGTATATTATTTATCAAATTTATTACTAACTTTTTATTAAATAAATATTTATTGGGTAAGAAATTATTCTTAAGTCCATTTTTTACTGGAATATACGTAGGTAGGTCTTGAACTAATTGAAATTGTATATAACTCACTCGTTAAATATTTATTTTCTAGGACCTATGAGTTGTATTTTAAAATTTAAAACGTATTATTATTGATTGTATATAAAAGGACTTGTATTATTCAAAATTTAAACTCGACGATAAAAATTTATATGAGTCATTTGAGAAAAAAATGATGTTCATATTGATGTATAAATGGGCTTTTTCTCGGAGTCATAGTCTTTAGTAGTTGTCATTGAGTGGCTATCACAAGCGTATATTGTAGAATAATTAATAAAATATTAAAGACTGTTAATACATCACTATTATAGTATTATTTTAAAAATGTATGATTAAAGCTACAATTTAATAGGTGTACTACTTATATTAAGTTAAGTCGGTTAAGAAATTTAATAGATTTAATACATACGCATTAGGTAGGTACTACAGTAATCAAAAATATAAATTACACCTGTACTATTCAATATATTATTATCTTCAATTCAGTATTTCGGCATAGCGCTTTTAGTTGATCACTGATTATTTGTTTTATATTTTTTAATGCAGTTCAGTTAATATTATATGATGATGATAAAATAATATAAAATAATTTGAATGTTAAAAATGAATTAAATATATTATATTTTAACCCTTTGTAGTTGTGGCTATAACAACAATTAAAATATTATATGGTGTTATCATCAAATACAAAGAGTAAAAAATTTGCATTTCGTTCTGTAAACAATATGGTTACTACAAAAAGAAATATTTGATATGCATTATACTTAATAATTTTATTTTTTTAAAAAACTTTTAAACCAAATTCTTATGTTTTGTACATGCCCAGTGCGCAGTATACAGAGAGTAAGGTTCTACTAAATAAGAATTTTGTCCTAAATTGAAGGGCAATATTAAAATAATAAGCCATATACTTATATGGTATACTTGCTTATAGTTATACTGATATTTTATATAATTAGGTATATCTATATGACTATCGACTATATATATAAAAATGAATGTCTGTTTGTCTGTCATTTATGCATTCCCAAACCGTTCAACCGATTGTGATTAAATTTGGTGCAGAGATAGATTAGACGTCTAGGAAAGGTTAATTTCGAAACTTGAAACATTCTATTAACTCTTACATTATACATTTTCTATACACAATACATTTTTCAAAATATATAGACTAATTTTAAACTATTTATACCTAGGCATTTAAAACTTTCTTCTTTTTTTTTTTACCATAGAATGTTCAAAAAAATGTTTGGGCTCCATCAAAAAGCTGAAAATGTAATATAACTATATCAGATGCCATATAAGTTTATATCATAGAAATTTAAAAATATTGGAAATATTTTAGCATAGTTTTATTAATTTAGAAATGTTTAAATTTAAAATTGCACAAACCTCTCAGAATGCAAATTATTTAATGATATGGAATTCCGAATTTTCGTAAATATAATATGTATACGTAGTACCTAAGTATATTATTATTCACTATTCACAGCAATTTTTTAAACATATTTAAATAATTATTGTTACCTATACTAACTATATATCATAAAATAATTAACACCGTTCTATTTGGTACGTCGGTATTTTATAGTTACTTAACATTTAATTAGGTATAATAAAATATCTCCAGAAATATAAGCAGGCAGATTACCTATCTCGTCTTCTTACAGATTTGTTTTTATGTATACAACTATTTATTATTAAATTATAATATTTAATTCAGTATATAGTAGGTATAATATATATATATATATATATATAATTGAAACCCTCGTAATATAACCTCTTAAAATTTGAACTAAAAATATCTATAAAATTCATTGTTTTATAATTTTTAAATTTTTTAGTTCAATTATGAAAAATATTGTATTACATTTTAAAATTTAAAGATTTTATAAATTGTTTAGGTACTACAAAATGCAAACAACAAGTTATTTAACCTGGTAGGCAATCCAACAGACAGATCATGGCCAACGTACAACGTGGGCGTATAAGTAACGGTATATATATAAGTAGAGAAATATATTAATGCGACAATAACTTGAGCAGTGGCGTAATTTGGAATTATTTCCGGAGTGGGATTAGGCTATAAGTTTATACTATCGTACAAGTGAGGCTATGTCAATTAAATCCATATATCACGTTATTATATTAATTTATTATTATAAATTAAATGAGGTAAATTATGTATAGTAATATGGTTGGTTATCAAAGACAATAAAATGAACAATTAAATTAAATTAAATATAGTTTTCATAAATTATAATATTAAGTCAATTGCCTTTTTGTTTTTTTCTCCAAAAAAAAAGCACCTGGGGGGATAAATCCCCATAACCCATAATCCCCCCTCCCCATAATTATACCACTGGACTTGAGTCTTAAATTGTCTAAATGCATTCATAATATTGTAGCTGCAGTTAAACGAAGAGGGATCACATTCCTAAGTACATAATAATATGTCAGTTATGACATAACATTAAATATTGTTGCTGCATTCAATTACAATCCAAAAGTGGTACTAAGGTACAATTTATTGGATAAACTAATTTATCTTAACACACAGGTACAGGATAAGTAAAAGTATCTAATTAGATTTGTGTCATTAATAAAACACGTATTTCAAATACAGTTATACAATTTTCTCTGCTAATAATAATTGTATTTGTAAACTATCAGGTTATCAAATCATCAAATCTATGACAGCCAATTCACATACTATGTAAAATGTAAATACTTTTAAAGCTTATTTATTTATTTTATGTATTTAAGAAGCATATTATAATGTGAGCACTAACATTGTGTGATACTCTGCATTTTATTATATTTGTAATGATTTCATGATTAATTAACATCATAATATAATATAATAATATAGTTATTTAGATGATTATAATAGTACTGTATTATATTAATTATTCAATACACATTTTAACTAAGACTACAATTTATTTTCTTAAACTTTTTACACGGTGATATAGTAGCTATGAACACATATTATGTGCATTCAGTGTTTATATCTTCCAATGTGCCCGTTACAAAAATACCTATGCACACATTGTACACTATGTAATGTTCTTTACTCCTCACACACATTATACAAAATATTTCACACTTTTCTGAACAGATAAAAATCAAACAAAAGTTATCATATTTAATTTATTGTTCTCCAGAGCATATTGAAATTAAATTTAACAAAAAAAAAAAAAAAAATCAATAAAATCGAAGAATTTTTTTTTCATTTAATAATATAACCTAACTAACTGTAGAGGTAGAATATTAAAATTGATTTACCCATGTAACATTTCTGAACGGTTATTGTTAATGAAATATTGAATATTGATACTTTATTTGTTTCAAAAAAAAAAAAACAAGATTACATATTATATTATGTACGTAGTAGATATAATTATAAAGATAACATTGCGAGCATTTGAAAAAAATATACATTAAAGGTATTATGATTTAAGAGTGTAATATTAGAAACTTGGCGCAAACACATAGTAATATAACTGACCAAAATTCATTCATTGGCCACAAGCCTTGGTGCCAAAACATTGTATACACTTATTAAATGGATAATGCAACTAAAAAAAGTATACATATTACAATTTCATAATGAATATAATATAATATGGAATATTATGAGTTGGTGCAGGTTGTTGAAATTATGTTTAATATAAATTAAAAAGGAAAAAATAAAAAAATAATAAAATTATGGTACACAGAAAAATAATAGCAGTGGGACTTCAATCGTCATTACAAAAAAAAAAAATGTTTAACACATAAACCTAATATATACATTTATTAAATTGTTAATAAAATATAAACAAAGACGGTAATTTTTTTTTAAACCAAAAATTTGCGTCCATTTACAATCTTATTTAGATGAAGCAGTCACAGTTTTTTTTCTTCTATACAATATCAAAATTACCAATTAATTGTCTTTACTCTTATTTCGTTTCTTAGCCATTAAATATATGAACAATCATTTTTCTAAATAATAAAAAAAAACTACAATTGTGGTTTGTATTTTCCACTTTAATAGCAGTAGAAAATATAAATAGACACCAAGCATTAATGCACTAATTATCAGTTTTCATTGAGTATTGTAGTATAATATAATATTATTAATTATCATTATTGTTTTAATATTATAGTTAATCAATGAAAGGACGAGATAAGTATATTTTCGTAAAATTTTTGTATAAATTCAACAAGATTATTTTCTATTATATATTAATTCTCCTATTAAATGATTCTCAAATTACAATTTACACATGTATAAATATATAACTTATAATATATATCAATAGAATATGATTAAGATGAACCTATATGGGTTATGTATTATTATTATTTCTAGTTTTGTCTTTTTATTTTTAAATAATATTTAACGAATAACAAATTATTTACTTTGAACTATCGTAAGGCATACATAATTAAATATAATTTTTTTTTTTAATACTATTAAGTCCTATAGTTATACCATGTTCAGTATTTACAAATCAAAATTTTGATCTAGAAAAAAAAAAATATTATATTCCTAACGTGAAATACTCGAAATCTTGTTTGTCAGACTTATTTATGCGTTTTCCTTTTGATTTTAATAAACCACATTGACTTTTACCCATTTCCAATTTTTATACTAAAATTCTTATAAAAAATTCAATATTATTAAAGGAAGGATTAGGATGTCAAAGGGAATACATATAAGATTTTTCAGTAATATATGGTATTGTCAAATTGACGCATTTGCTCAAATGCGTTGATGTGCAGCTTTAAAAGCAAATATTGTTTGAAATATAATCAAAATTATTCCTCTTTCTTGGATAAACAGAACTATACTACTATCACTATTCACAACAAAAAGAAAATATTGAAATAATAAAATTTTATCAGATGCAAAAAATAAATAAAATTACACATACATATGACATATATATATATATATATACACAAGATATATAATATATATTTATGTATATAAAACTAATCAGGCACAAGCTTACAATAAAAAAATCTTGAAGGGAAATTACTTAATAAAAACTTAAACGTTATAGGAAATAAAAATACATTGTCCGTTTTAGAATTGGATACAATTCAAATGAGAACTAATTTTCACTTTATAAAAACCAAACGTGTCGTATGAGGAAAGAGGATAATATTTGAAAATGTAAATGTTCAGTAGGTCCTATGTATTTAGTGGAAACAACTTGGTGAGAACTTTATTATGACCAACTGTTAAACGCATCTTAGGGTATTCCACATACAAGACACGCCTGTTGAATAGAATTGACTAGTTGAAATAATAGAACACAAGACATTGGGCCATAACCATCACTAATGCAGTTATCGACTTGGTAGTAATAGCAGCATTCACTTCAATGTCATTGTCATCAATCAAAACTTTATCGATTACGTGTATTATACCATTGGTGCAACGGACATCAGAACGATGGACATGTATCCATTCATTACGCCATTCAATTGAGTAACCTAAAAAAATATTATTATTATAATTTTTATTCAGTTTAAAAATAATAGATTTTATATAAAACAATTAACAGGAAATTTAAAATTATAAATGTAGGTAAATTTTAATTATAAACTAAATCATAAAAAAATACAATAGTATCATTCAATAAAGAATCATAAGATTTAGTGTAGAACTGAATTTGTTGTGATTATGACCTACGTCCTACAGTATAGTTATTTATTATATTATAGGTAACAATTAATACTGATGGTTTTTTTTCAAGGTTATTCGTAATTTTAGAACTAGATATTTACGTTTTTGAAAATATGTTTAATAAAATTTTTAATTTTAAACTGAAAGAAGCAGATTATTTTGATGTATAAAAGTCAATTTTGGACAAGTAGTTATATAAGTTATATAGTATTTACAAATTTGATAAACGGAATAGAGGACCTACATTTTATAATTCCTGAGTCACAAAACATTTTAACTAACTATAAATTTAGAAAAGTAATCAAGAATAATAACTAGATGTGATGGAACTCAATAATAATACAAAACAAAATATATAAGATGATACACGCGTTTAATATACATTATATATAAACGTGTATAATGTTTATGATAATAAAATAAAAAATAATGTAATAGTGTTATATATATTATTTTTATTAGGCATGCTATACTTGTTTTGCTATTTGTAAAAAACGAATATTTGAACTTTCTGAGATTCTACTAACATATAATAAATTAATTTTCGATAAATTAAATTATATTCCTATATTAAATTTCAACATACCCATTTAATACGTACATAATTTATCACAAAACACAATAACATTTTGAATCAATGTTTATAATATTTTCTTAACAAAAGGTATTCGATGTAAAAAATCAATGAAATAAATAATAATTGTTTTGTGAAGGGGAAAAAGTTGTGATTTAAAAATAATATAATCACATGCTTTTTAATTGTCAAAGAATAACTAATGGTTAAAACAATTCAATCAGAAAAAAATGTATTACAATGGGAGCATAATTATTAATCATTAATTTTTAAATAATATTCAGTTTTCGATAGATTTGTAAGTACCTTCAACAGAGTCTTTGATTTTTATATACATGGAAACATCGCGTACAGTAGGAAGTTTGACAGACAAGTTGTAATTATTATTAGCTTCTTTCCTTAAATCGTCCATTGTAAATGCTTTGTCCGCAATGATCAAATGGCGTTCCAAAATCTGACGGGCCTACGCAAGAAAATTACACACATGGAAGTTAAACAAAAAAACATATTATGGTACCTATTGCAAACATTCAATAGTTCACATAAAAATTAGATTATTTACTTATATAAATTATATATTTTTTACTTACAATGTTGGAGTATTCGGGCATAAACAATTTTTTGTGTACTGACGGGTTATCGATTGCCAACCTTTTCCAAGCAAAGTCTCTGGGTACAAAATAAGTGAATCTTTTTTGAACATCGCCTAATTGGTCGTTAAGCGAGGAAACTTGGCCGAGATAGTTGGTTTCACTAAAATAAATTAATATTAAATACCTTAATCATAATTTAAAATTTCGTGAACAACATCACTTGTAGTATGATGATGTAGATCATAATAGTATGCTTTACCAACTAACACGCATAGAACAAATTTTTTTTTCTTGAAGATTTAACAATATTATACATTGATTGTATATACGATTGTCGATTATTCAGTGTACGAGAAATATCACACAGATGTTATCACAGTAACTTACTTGAGCGTGGGGTCAGTGGCCAGTTTGCGGTCGACAGTCGATGATGGAATACCCAGTACGTGGTCAATGATGTGTATGATGCCGTTTGTAGCAGCTAAGTTAGCTTGTACAACGGTAGCGTTAACGCCGCCACCCTCCAGGGTCAATGTGCGGTTCTTACCACTGGTGACCACATTGAAGAACAGATCCTTGCGAGGTACTTCGGTGGGAACCTGAAAGCGCTGATCCATTGTAGACAGGAAAAAAACCAAACAAACAAAAAAAAATGAAAATCATGCACACTCATGCTATTATACAATAAAATAAACACAACATAATTGTCTACTATTAGGTACAATATATTGTATACATTAAAAAAAAAGGGTGGTCAAGTGGGTAACGCTCTACTTTACAGTAAGTATCGAGTGAAACTCGAACATAGAGTAGGACACTATAATGGATGTCAGGATGTGTTAAATTTGAATGCAATGATAGGTATCATTATTTTAATTAATATAATATTATATAATATAAACATTATCAAAGTATAAAGGAGAAGTGAGTTTAGTATAAAATAAAAAGCGAGTTATATAATTAATGTAACACTGTTCAAATAAATTAATATAATAATATATTTGTATCAAAAGATAAGTCTTTTTTAATTCATGTTTATCAACACGTTTTCACGTTTTTCGGAAATATTTAGATGATATATTTTAGATATATATATATACATACAAATATACTAATATTACGGTATTACACTAATAGTAAATAATCTACACTGAAAAATAGAATTAAATAGAAAAAACATAATAGAACACAGGTAAAATAATAAAAGGAAAATAAAAAGTATTAACGTATACCTACAACTTTTTAACAGTAGATCACATACCTTATCAATGGATTCAGCAACAATATCATCGACGGAAAGACGTCTATTGACGATATGCAATTCGAGTAATGATCTGATGTATGTACGATTTGTCAAATACGATTGGATGGATTGGTCGTTGAACGCTGCATTGGAAGGTGCAAAAAGCGTAACATTTGGCATAGCAGTAAGTTTTTCCAAGAAATCGCCTCCAGAATTCATAATTTCTTCATAGAATCTATGTAAAACACTGTCTTCTCTGTCCTGATAAGATGAATAACAAAATAATATATTATTAATTATTTCACTTGGTTGCACTTTATGTGTGGTTCTGACTCCCTGATTCATTTTAATAAGATAAACAAACAACATATGTTAGCTAATAGTAACTAAAATTAAATAAACTCAATCATGAATGAAAAACATATACCTTTATTATAAAGAAATTCTCATGAATTTATTTTAATACTGTTTGAAGATGGATATGTATATTAATATTTTAATTATATTATATAAACTATTACACGGGTACCTAATTATATGAAAATTAAACAAATATAATTTAGTAGTTCGAAAAATTTGATAAATGTATGGACATATTATTCAATATTAATTCAGAAAAAAAAATTGTAAGTACTGTATTAGCATTAGTTGTTTTAAAAAAGTTTATATAGATATAAAGAAATAACAACAATGATATTACTCCTACATAAAAAACCAAGTTTGTTTACATACGTTTGTTTGTCAAATACATACAATTATGTATACAATTTATTGTATGGGGATATATAAATAGACGATTGAGTACTTAGTAAATATACCGTAAATTAAGTTAATTCTACACAATGCTGATTATTCTAAATCTATCAACAAAAACAAATTGCATACGTTTCTTTTATATTATGTATTGTTTAATTTACATATATCTGTATTCAAATTATTTTTTTTTTTATTTCTGAAAAACAGTGAAGTACATTTTGTTATAGAATGCTATAAGTTATAAGTATTTTATAATCTAAGTGTATCTTCATTCTTATTTTGGCCATTTTAATTTTAATTTAAAAACGCCTAATTATTCAAAACCATTTGTTCATTGTCGAAAGTAAATAAAGTAAATAATTATTTTAAAATGGGTAAGTTCAAAGGTCATTAAATTAAAGTTAATAGATATATAATACAATAAAGTAGTAAGTAATTGTGTACTGATGTAATTGCAAATATAAGTTTAAGAAAGAAATCAAAGTTTAGTAATAAAATAACGTCATTCATAAAATATGCTTACTTTATACGACTGCTTTTATTATATCCAGTAGCATCAAATATGAAACAAAGTAAAATTAAAATTTTATAATTTCAATGTACTTTATAATAAAATATAAACATTAACTGACCTCAATGAATTGTTTAACAGTGTTATCTACTATCATCAATGGTCTACTAATCAAATGAACCACACCATTTCTGACAGGTATATTGGCTTTAACAATTTCTGCTACTACAGCTCCAGTCGGATGAACACCATCACCGACAACAGTGTCACTGCTTACGTAATCTAAAATAATAATAATATGATTAAAAAAATATACATTTTAATGTAAATTACATTTTTAAAAACATTAAAAATACAAATTAAAAAATTTATTCTAATAGACTTTATGATATACTTTTACTTTTACTTATATATTATATTAATGCATAAGAATCATATAAAATAGTAATAGTGTATTTACGTAATAAGAAACACCCGTATAACACATAAAATGTAAAAATTACATTTTAAATTCAAAATTTTCAATTCAATACCAGTAATATATTATAACAGAACTCACATTTAGTTTTATCCCCTTCTTCGGCTTTAGATAGAGATGCAAATACTTTAAGCATGTCAGTAAACGCCAAAGTTTTAAATTGCTCGTTTTCGTTGGTTGGTCCCAAAAATAATACGTTATCGGGAACGACGTGGGCGTCAATCACTTTCACATCGATTTTTTCTGGTCTTACTTTTGGATACTAAATACAATTAAATAATTAAAAAGTAAATCACACAGATACATTAATTATCTAGTAAAATAATCCTTAACGGCTCAGAAAAAATAAAAAATAAAATGAATCATAAAATGTAATGATTAGATACATAAATTATATATTTTAGATTTTAGATTTTATAGTTTGTAATTAATTTAATTTATATAGGTATCATCTTTATATAAGTTGTTGACATTACATTTCAAATTTATTGTTTACTAAAAAATATTATAAATAATTAACAAAAAAAATTATTATATTCTAAATTGGAATGGTGTAACGACATTTTATTATTTTCGAAATCAAATTTTACCGTTAGAAATGGATTCTTTTAAAAAAATTAAGCTAATTAAAACAGTTAAAAATACTGATTGTAACAATTCACTTTTGAAAACATAGTTTGGTCACGATACACAACATAGGTAAACGTTTCAATAATTGACAAACATATTATTATCTACAAAAATAAAGCTTAGCTATTCCTATATAACAATGTTCACCAAATGGTGAAAGCTAAGACCTACACGATTTTAGACAATAGAAACTCTTGGCATTATTTTTGAGAATTTATAAGAATAATATTTAATAATATTATAAACTATAAATCGAATTGATTAAAAATAACAATTGTAGAGTGTTGGTAATATCAATAAAGCGCATATTCAAATACTTAAGAAAACTTCTATTTTTAATTTTGAAATATAAATACAAATGTTAAACTAAAATAGACAGTCATGGTGAATAATGCAATATTTTACCGTCATAATTTAATACACATACCCAAATATGAAATAACTTTTAAAATGATAGTTTGTGATCGTGTTACCTAAATAATATATTAATAATAAAGGTGGTAGTTTATTTTATTGAACACTCAAAAATAGTATAATGGTACTATGAGAAATACATATTATTATATTTCAGTCAATCTTAAAACTATTTAGGTATCAACTAAACAAAGAAATCCATGTTTATGAATGACGATATTATTTTTTGAATCACGAACACAATATAATGAAATAAATTGTAAACTATCAATAATCTATAATACTTACATTAGCAACTTCATCTACAGGTATAAAAAATGTATGTCCACCTTGATTGGAAAATACGCTCTTCTTATCCAGATTTTGTACTCGTTGCAAAAAAGTGCTAGAAAAAAATTAATCTAATTAAAATATACAGTATATGAATAAACAGATAAAATACTTATATTTTTTCTAAAAGCTTTTTTAAATTTTAAACGCTATTATCACAACTTTGCTTCATGGGTTTATAGATGTATTTAAAAAATATATTTTAATCTAATTTTAATAAAAAAAATTTAAGTTAATTTTTAAGTTTTAAGCTAAGTAAATTATTTATACGTTTCATTTTATTTCCGCATTCAGTGTTATAAAAATCAAAACCTAATAAAATATTATGGTTAAATTGAAATTGAAGAAAAATGTTTTCACTATTTTATAACTTTTAAATTATTTCATTACTTAAAAATTTATTAATTTTTCAGTATTTTTGAGATGTAATATACATTTTAAAAAAGGCTAAGAGCTAAAAAAAAAATGAAAATAAATATTTTATATATTATAATTAAATATTTATGCTTTCAACACTCCAACTAACTAATATTCTTCTATTTAAAACTAAGGAAATAGCCAATTTGGTAAAGTATTAATTATTATTAAATATTAGTTATGAAAAGAAAATAACGTTTATAATCGTATTTTCATTTTTATATTTAATTTGAAAAATATTATTAGTTTTAAAATGGCATATGAATTTGATAATTTATTTCCCTGATGCAATTTAGTACTTAAATTAAGTACACAATTATTATGCTGATAAGTGTAAAAGAACGGGTATGATCTATATTTAACAATTTGCCAACGATAAACAGGATGTGTGAGTAAAAAATGCGTGGTATGCCCCTGACCGAGGTGGTATGGAGATCCCTCAATGAGGTAATTAAACATGCTATGGAAGTGGGTGTAAAGGACTGAAGCGAAAACTATTAAATGTAATTAAAAGAAACAGTACGAGAGGAAATGAATCGTACAAGACAAAGCGGTCTGCTCTTTAGTTCAAGAGACAATATTCGTTCAGACGAAGCCCGTACGGTCGTACGTATACTTATCGTATTTCTATCTATCAATATATCTATACGTAACATACAATTGCAATTTCTAAAAATTAACTTTATGCACAGAACTTTTTTTTTTTAATATTCTAGAATTACTTAACTTAAAATTCGTAATTCAAATTTAAATTTGCAAGGTAGCTTTTAAATTTTACAAAAAATAAAATAGGTAATTTAGTAGCAAATAAATTAAAAAAAAAAAACAATAATCAATATATAAATATTAAATAGATTTATTAGAAAATACACAAATAAATATTTAAAATAACCTACAAATAATAACTATTGTTTTTTTTTTAAAAAATTATTTCGAAGATTGAATAGAGTATAAGTGGACATCAGTCATAAATGTTTTTAAAGAGATTCTTAATGATAATTGTAAATAATATTAACCACAAAATAAAATTTTCAAAAGTCTATAGCAATTTAATTTAATTTAGAAATAAAACTTTGAAAATGAATGTTAGGTACAGTAATAATCAAATAAATTCAATTAAATTGATATACAGTTATATTGATCTATTAAGTATTAATACATAATATTTATTATATTATATTTGTATACATTAAATTATTAAAACCACCGTACACATTAACCTTGCACAAACATAATATGGACAATTATTAGTATTACATATTGCCAGTGCATTTGTAAAACCATTAACAATGTATCAGAACAATGATATGGATTTGTAATTAAAATGATATTTTTGAAGTTTAATGTCGAGATTAAGACATTAAGTTATTAACGTGATGAATAGTACCTACTATTTTTATGATTTTAGTTTTATACCACATCTATAAATTTAATATTATTTATACGGAAAGTAATTTACAAGATGATAATAGTATAAGGAGGAAGGTTGTCCAGTTACATAACACTCAATAACTTTAAGACTTATATGACAATGCATGCTAAGTGCGTAGATACTTAAAGGAAATAAATTAAATTAGCGGTAAAATTGTTAAATAACATGAAAATCATGTATAATACGCAAATTAAAAAATATTAAAAATTTTAATAACTATAACACTTTATACCGTAATAATAAAAATTTCATATTTAAATTAACTATGAAAAAAAAAATACTAACAGGAGCAAATAAAATGCGGTTACCTAGTTCTCTTAATAAAAATAATTAATTATATTTATAAACTATAGATGAATTTATAATTGATTTGAAATATTTTTTATTAAATAATATATAATTACTTAGTGTGATAATTATCTAAATCCAAGTATTCAGCACTTTCCATGAATTCCCATGCATTAGGATTGTAAACATTTTGAGGACTATTTTTCTTCATTCGTAATGGTTGGAGAACTTGATCAATGACATGCAACACCTATTAATAAACAACATTTAGTAAGTATATTTTTTTAAATCAAAGAACTGTAACTAGCAAACTTGTTCTTACTTGAGGTTTTCCAAATGTATTATTGTGTTCATAGTTAGCTAAATGATAGACAACTTTAGCCTGGTTAACGTAAATTTCTTCTGGACTTTTTTTTGTAATCCACATGGGCGGATTACCATCTAATTCAGAAAATACCGACTTTCCCAATTGTTCCAGTTTCATTGGTACATTTGCTGTAAATATAAATTAACATAAGCTATATATTTTATTAAATTAAAAACTTAATAGATTCAAAAATAATTTTGTACACCACTGAAAAAACCTCAATAACGAAAGAAAATAGAGATAATAATAGCCAATATTGTGAAACAATTATTTTGAAATAAAAAAGTTATACGATAATTTATTATGAAAAATGAAAAATCACCAAATTAAAATTACAACTTTTAAACGTAAGGATAAAAAAAATTTAAATGGAGTGATGCTGATCTTGGCGCTTTAAAACACGTACAATGAATTTTTTAAACTAAAAAATATGTTTTATACAGCTATAAGGAAACTATCGTTACAAACAAATCGTTTTTTTGAGTCTGCAATTCTTGAAAAAAAAAGGTACTTATGTAAAATTCACACTCAATCTTCAAATATTATATTATTAAAACATATTTTCAATCTATAGAAAGTTTACTTTTTTCGATAAAAATTATAGGTGTCATTTACCCCCTAAACACATTTTGTTTGAATAGTTTTAAGTATTATAATATACAAGTTAGAAAGCTTTACCGTTCTGATTAATATTAATTATTAATAATAACATTTAATAATTGCTTATAATATGGAATTAAACTAATGTTCTAAATACCATTTATCAAATATCGCTCAATTTGTTTCGTGTTGTATAAATAGATTTACTGTTATGCACATATGTTAATACCTTATGGCACTTTATAAGGCAATATAACATTACTATTAGTTATATCTCATTTTAGACTCAATTACGCATACTTATTCAAGAGAAAGAGGTTAGATTTTTTAATATACCTACAGTTTATATTCTATTTTAAATCAAATTATACTTTGAAGTAGGTCATATACTTATAAAATTTGCTTTATTAAAATTTAAAATTCATGCATGAATAAATTTATATTCAATCTAATTTTTTAATTCCAATTTCTGTTTGAACAAAATGTTTAAATATTCTAAGGAAATTTTAGAATCAATTCATCCATGTATTAAACGTTTAAGCGAAACAACAGTTTTTATTTTACAAAACGCTTAAGATACACAATTCATGTAAAGAATTTGGAAAGCAATACAGTGTGATCCAAACAAATGTATCAAGAAGAACGCGTGTTCCATCCCTAGGCCACATACTCAGTAACCGCATAGTAAAAAACACTAACAACATTTATTCATACCAGTACACAATTAGTTATTATAGCATATTATGCTGTATCCGCCTAGGAGATTTCAATTTCTAATATGCATACTCGCACTGTGTCAAAAAACGAAATTCTGAAGTTCCTTGAAAATGAATGAAGGTAAAATAAAAACTAAAAATAATTATTATTGTACTATAACAATACCATGCGGTATTTAGGCCTCGTAAAATAAATAGGTAGAACACAACTGTTTTATAAAAAAAAAAAACACGTACAGAATAAATTATATCAACAAAACAATAAATACTTTGAGACAACTGTACTGGAAAATAAATTTAGCATTTCAATCGTTATGCTATATATGTAAATACATAAGATACATAATTTAACACAAAAACAAAACAAACATGAATTCATGGATTACTTAACACTTTTTTTTTAATACGAACCAAATTTTTCAGAAATTATATCTAAAAAAATATTTGAGAAATGGTTTATTGAATACTTTAATAATTTCTACGCTTTTTAGAAAAAATGAAAGATCAAAGAGATGTATAACTATATTCACTTATATTTTTATCCATATAATCAGATACTAACATTTATTTATTGTTAATTTAAACAGGGTAGGTCCAATAATAGTTTTAAATTCATGTAATAACAATGTTCGTTTACAAGAGAATATTATAAATAGAAATTAACAGTTAATGAATAATAATATTACATCATTCGAATAAATCTTAATGATATAATAATAAAACACAATTCACAAAAAAAATATAATACTATAATTATAAAAAGATTTAACTGAGTTAAAAATTTTAAAACTTAAAATTAAATAAATCGATTTTGGTATTATTACCTAGCCTCATGATGATTCTATTTACAGGAGCATTTGTTGAATAATTGGGTTTTGTAATTGTATATAAAAAATAATAGTAATCTAGTTTGAACTTGGGGGACATAAAAATTAAAATAATTTTAGTAATTCAAAACAGACTAAGTAACCACTGACTAATTTAGTTATTAATTTGTATAGGATGTATATCACTTATATTTTCTCCTGATTTCACAGATATAAAGCGAAGAAAGAGATTTTGGTTACTGTCAAAACACTGAAAATGAGTATTTACAGATATATAGTCATATAGATAAGTGTATCACGGAACGCACGATAGCCAATTAATACTTGTTTTCGCACAAAGGCTAAACACCAACATATAGCACTTTAATAGTAACAATTACCCACCTCTATATTTTCTTCATGTTTTTAAAAAAATACTAAATTCCATTTAAATATTCTATATAATTGAATATAGGTACCTACTTATTGACATGTCGGTACAAAACAGGGAAGTATAGATATACTTGTATGTAGGTATACTTGTGGTCAACCATTGACTTAGTTCGTAACAAGTAACGATGGAGTCGCGTAGACATTAATAATAGTGTACAATTACATTATACCACGTGTGCTTATAACAGTTATAACAATACTTATAAAAGAAAATTGTATGGACGATGCAATCCGGCTGTCGCGGTTTTAACGGACAAACGCGTTTAAAACCACCGGTCAAGGTGTTATGAACTTCGATGTACTGTCGTTATTAAGCCCAAATCCCGTGACACTCCGGTAAGTTAATGCACCGTAACATCCTAATACACTTCCTTTCATCTACATCTATCCCCCCTTCTTTTGTGAAAACTGAATATCATTGTTTATAATTTATATAAAAAATATTATTTCCTTCCCAATATTAATTTATAATCATCGTGTTTACTCATAATATTGATCTCACTTTAAATTATAAAATGCTAATTTATACTAGGTAATGCAGTGAAATCTCAAAAGATAAACAGAGTAATAATTTGGTTTATTACTATATATTATTTTTTTTTAATGTTTGATCATAATAGAATTACTATTGTTCCCTATAAATGGATTAATTTATTATAAATTGACAAATACCTATCAACAATATTATTTATATGATTATTAACGTAAGAGTATGGCTAACAAATATGGTGTTGTTTAAAAAAATATATTTTATTAAAATCTTAACTGTAATCAGTTTAAAACAAATGTCTATTGAAAGAACAAAAAATAAATACAATAACTGTCATTTTGTTTCACAAAAACAATAACTATTTCAAAAATATATATACATTTATATATTAGAAAAGAAAGTATAAAATACGTTTTTATTAGGTATCCTAGTTCCCAGTAGGGATTACTAACTATTAACGAGTAGGTACAACAACCCAGCCAACTGCCTATATCCTCTGAGAGTGTTTATATAAATCAAATTTCATATATTATTTATAGATCCTAAATTAAAGTCGAAAATCATTAAAAAAAAGCTCCTGTTACTCACTTATATGATAGCACGGTAAATATTCATCGTCATTATCTTGTTTAGTTGACTTCATAAATGCTTCGTTGTGCGGAGCAAACACAGTAACACTTCTCAAATGTATCGTCGTGTTGGCGATTTGATTCCTCTCGATAATGCTATAGATCTGAAATAATACACAAAATAAATTGTAGATAAAAAAATTACTATTACGCTGAAGCTACTGAAAGACCTTATAATATTACTTTAAATCATAACAATAATAATATCCAAGGTGTAAAGTTTAATTACTAGTATTTTTGCAAAGAGCATTACACCATTACTTTGTTTACTACTACCACATGTTCATATGTATTATGTATACATAGCCAAACGATATTGAATATTAATACTATAACTTATAATAAAATATTATAATATGTTAATTATATGTAAACAAGTGAAAAATATTTTTATTGTTTTTGAATCATACAGCAACGTTTTCATTTTATTATTCACTTTTATGTGATTTTGGTAGTAAGAATATAATATGGTTATAATATTACTTATATATCTAATGATTAAACTAAATAGTAAATTAATATATTGATTATGGATATAATTAATGGAATATAGTGACATTGAAAATATTAGCCATTCAATAATACTAAGTTTTATAGTATGTTTATAAATATTGATAGGAAGAACAATAACAGGGTAAGGATAGATTTGATTTTGAAATGAATTTCAATAATATATTATTAATAGAAACGAGATGACTACTTATATTGTTTTGGTAATTGGTCCTTTTGTATATGGTTTTTTTTAAGATATATAACCAGAAAGAGCCTAAAATGTTGTAATATCTGAGAGAATTTTCGATTTAACATTATTTGATGATTAATCTTTAATATGAAACGTATTTGGTCGGTAGCTCACGAACTTTAACACAATCCTCATTATAATTAATACTCATGTAAAACAAAGAGAGATTTGTTCTCTACAATCTGCATACAAATTTCATATGGATAATGAAAAAAAAAAATAAGAATTAATGACTACTATAGTTATGGGATAATAAATTTATATTAAATGTCTTAATAAAGAGTAAAATAATAATAAGTTGTAGAAAGTGATACTGTGACATTCAAATAATTACAATAGGAAATAATTTATATTATGATAAATCGTTGCATACTATTCATGGTTTACTAAAATGAAAAAAAAATTACCAATTATTTTGTATTACATACCATTTATTTATAGTTTATAAGGGGCGTAGTTCAATATATCAAATTCGATTAAGACTGACGTAGGCAAAAATGTACACGCCAAATATACGAGTATACATTAATATATATATATATATATATACGTATTTTTTTTTATCTTAAAAAAACTATAATTTAAGTATACTCAATTAAAAATAAATATATCAATCAAACTAAAACGGTTGAGATTGAATAAGTCACGATTGTGTATGATTTCTGATACGTTTAATATCAATTAATATAGAGATAATATCTAAAACATTCCAAAAAATAATATTGATGCTTAATTGATAATTTATTAAACGATTAAACAAACAAAATATATAGGCGAGGTTACTTTTGTCCAAAAATATATGTAATTTATAGCAGGTCGAAAAATAAATTATAAAACAATTAAAAAGTTTACATCAATAAATATTATTGAACACAAACACACCAAATCAGTTTTGAAAATTAACATATTTAAATAACACTAGGTACATTTTTAACATCAATACTTAATTTAATTATTTATATTTTACTCGCCTTGGTTCTCAATTTGTGATACATTTTTCATACAATTTTAAAATACTAAAGTAAATATTTTATTTAAATCACCATACGCAAAATAATTTACAACAGCTAATTGTGCTTTAAGACATATCTTGGACCTTTATTAAATACTCTATTAAAAATAACACCAAACCAAATAGTTTATTATTATTATGCATGCAACCCCATCTCAATTATTGCGTGAGTATACGAAAACAGGGTAAATAATATTAATTAAACAGCTAGGGCCCATTATCTGGATTACTTTTTTTATGGCCCAACAGACGAAGTGAGTGAAAATATGACTAATGTTCTCGTAGCCTAGCACCGCCTATAGTGGTGTTGACAGGCTAATTTTTGAGATGGGTTCGAAGTGTAAGTAATACCGTAATAAAACAAAATCAAAAGAAACAAAGATTTTTTGATTCTTTTAAAATGTTTTATGAACTTATTTATTCCAATGACAACAATAAAATGTTATGAATTATAAAATATGATAATAGGTATATTCTCTCAGCAAACCGTGGTAACCCCATAAAACATAGATACTATACTTGGCATACTTGATATTGTCGAAACTCAACTCAGTGTGCAAGTTACAAATAAACAATATACCTATCACACAACAATATTAATTTAAAAATTATTAGATAATAAAAATAACAAATTTAAGTACTTTATAAAAAATATCGGATTTTGAATTGTACTGTTCTCGTTCAAAAATTGTAGATTACATCATCCATGTCCCGTCTTTTATTAGCTATATAATTTTCATTTCTTTCTTTTTATCTTCGTCGCATTGTTTAAAATAATCGTATAAATATATTTTAATCTAAAATCTATTATCCGTATTATAAATATTACACCAGTAATTCCATAACTATACCCCCTGCTCGGTAGTACTAAACAACTGGGAACCCCTTGTAGGGCAAACGGGCGAATACGTAAACAAAACTCTAACCCTAGCATTAAATCGATACCACCGCAAAAAATGAAAGTCTAACGGACAAACCTAAGAGTTTCATATAAACTCTTGATCTTGGAGAAATAAGGGTACAAATTATACGATTTTATATTAGATAACAATTTTCAACATAATTGATATTGATACTTAGTTTACTTCACAATACTAATATACTACAATACCGCCAATTTCGGAAAATACTTTTTAAAATAACTATTATAGAAAATATTCATGATTACAAGACACCTACTATTTCATTGACAAAGTTAGTTATTAAACTAAGATAATACGTCCAAAACAAAAAAAAATACTTATGGGAGTCTACCTTTAATAATTTGTATTATTTTGTTTTGTGTGCACTGTGTAATTTAGGTAAAACAACGTAACAAAGTGTACGAACAAATGTGGTTTTGCTTAAATTCGACAATACGAAGATTTATCATAATTAAAGACGAAAAAACAAATGTTTTTATTTTAAATGTTTGTATTTATCGCACATTGTTCTAAAAAGCTTGTAAATATGAATTTGTTAAGCATTATTATGCTTATTTTTCTACTCTATTCGGTTATTAGAAATAACAATTAAATAAATCAACACATTTCATACCATTTAAGATACTTATTGTTTTAACACGTTTGTATTTTTTGAATAGTATAGAAGGCAATCGTAAAATAAAAACATTTGATTAGATATGCAAGATTTGCAACAATAATTAACAGATAAACTTAGAATTCCAATAGAATTCTTAACTTTTCGTTTTCAAGAAGTACATACATTTAATTAAAAAATATATTACAATATGTAATTAAAAGTTTTTAAAATACATACAACTGTAAAGAAAAATCAAACACAGTAAAATTATAATGGAATATATAATAGTTTAATGTATCAAAGATACATACGATTTTGAATAGGAAATTGATTTGAAGTACCGGTAGCGAATGAGAATATTTGAAAGGCGTGGTTGATTTTTTACTTGTCAAGGTCACATGAGTTTATTAACAATTATTAAGTACATAAATGGGATGGAATGTTGCCGTTATAATAATTGAAAATCTGCCAAACAATACGAAAACTTAAAAACTAAAAAAACATTAAATTAACGTTTAAATTTAAGAAAAAAAAATTAATCTTATAATTAATGAACATTAAATACACTTACAAAAAAAAAAAAAAAAAATTAAAAATACTTAATAAGGTCTTGAACTTACTTTATATTACTAAAATGTAGTATTACATTTTTAAATTTTGTTAAAAGCAATGAACTATTGACTATGAATATTAAACGAAATTAAAAATGGGATTAATTGGTATTTTTTTCAAATCCAGGAAACAAAGTCTAGCAAGGTCAAAAAAAAAATTATTACTAATTAATTTGTGGTGAATCACCAATTAACAACTAGGCATGTGTCATACTCTGAAATCCTTGGTAAATTCTATGTCTGTAGGATATGTAAGTTCCTCAAAAATTAAAAAAATATATAGATAGAATTTTTATATTTTGAGGGGAGCGATAAGTGTATTTTATTGTGTATCGCTCAATGTATTTTATAGTTGAATTTTTATCTAATTACAATTTACAGAAAAATATCAAATAAGTTTCAATATTACATCAACAGTTCAACTCGCAATGAAATAAGACGTAATACCACTAATCAAACTTTATTGTACTAATACGTGGCAGATAAACTTGAAATCTTTTCACACGAAACTCCATGAAATTAAAAAAAGTCGTGAGGCAATTTCCCTCAGACCTTCCCAGAAAGTTCGAAGTATCACTCGACTCCGAATGGGGCACACGCAAATCACTCATAGCCACCTAATGAGTAAGAACGACTATCTATCTCCAATATACCAACATGCGGCACCTTATTCTCAATCTAACATATGACGAAATCTATCACTCATAAACTAAATTCAGAACAAATGTGAAATTTCTAGAACATCTATCAGTATCTCTTAGCATCTGTAAATTACTAAAATATACATACCTATCTAATCGTTCCTAAACATTGTAAACTAGCTGCTATTTGTATTTTCAATAATTAGAATTAAGCCTACCATGTAATAAAATCATATTTCCTAATGTCCTATGTCATCATTATAATTAACCAAAAAAAAATATATAATGATTCTATAGTACTTTTAAAGTAATACAGTAATATTATATCCAAAATAAGTTAAATTTATAAATAGGAAACAATATATATTTGCATAATTACATTAACAATTTGTATTAAAATGAATAACGGAACAGATAACTTAGTACCTAATTGATATAACTTTATGTCATACTGTCATAATTTTTGTAATAATCCAAAAAATAAAGGATAAGTTTAAAAAAATGTTGTCCCAAATAAGAAGATAATTTTAATCACGACTTTTATCCAATTGTATGCGTTAATCCGTGACATCCATTAAAAATAAAATATTTATTGCATAATCAAAACTACAGTTACGTTATTATAATATGATATACATGAAAGACTGAATATAATAACAATATAATTCCACTACTTTTATCATTTAAAATTAAACTATAGTCTAATACTGAAAACGAGTGAGAAATGTTATTTATACAATGCAACGCTTCTTTTAGGTACATTTGGTTGTGACCAGCGAGCAGCTCTGAATATAATATTCAGCTTGAATTTACATTGCCTATTTTTCCAAGTACGTTCTCCCCTATACACACTATTATTATTTATTATTACTTTTTTTACGCTGTACTAACTCTAGATCGTCTATATCATTGTCCCGTTGATAATTCTACGCCAGTAGTAGTTACTATTACCCTATTGGGTAATAAAACCGGCCCTCCCAGTTTTTTTTTATGTTCCAACATAGATCCCTAAGTTTCCGGGGTTAGCTATCGATTTAGCTGAGAAACGTTTAGGGGGCTTCAGTACGACCTCTGTGCAATGTAATATGTATATTTTATATGTATATATATATATGTATCCTGTATGTTAGCGTGTAACACGTTAAGAATACTATACATTTTGTTGTGCACGTGTATAAAAAAAGTGTTCGCGAGTTGTAACAACCGTACGACAAAATCTCAAATGGTTTAAAGTATAAACCTAGCAAAGTAACAAAAACAATTAAATGTGAATTTGTGCAATTAGTTTATTAATATAAAAATATAGCTTAATATTGCATGCACTCGTTTATATTTTGTATTGTTTGAAACTCGCAACTTTTTAATGTTCTTCAGAAGCATAATATTATATAATCATTGTATTTAAACACTTGAATCAAGAACAGATCAGAAACTGTTTTAACACTACAGAAAACAAACATCACATTAACCATAAAATATTGTTTTGAAAACCTATCAGTCAATCAATCACAGACATACCTACTTTTTTATTTTAATAAAACTAATATATATGTATTTCAAATAAACTATTATAAACATAGTTATATGCATAACTTTTTTTTTAAATAAATACTTTTAATTTTAATAAATAATGTTAAATTATATAATTCAAATTAAAATTATAAACATAAAATATAAAATATTTTTAGTTTATACAATTCAGAAAAAAAAAACACTTTATACAAAACTTTTGAAAAATTAATTATACATAGTTATAAGCACAATACCAGCTACTTTACTATTTGAAAGATAATATTTTTTTTACATTACAAAACTAATTAAGCAACAGAAAATATGTTTCATACATTATTAGTTATAAGTTTATAACGTATAATCATTGAATAGGATGATACTAAAATAATACCTAAGCAGTATACATTTTACTACAAACATATTTAAACTAAATAGACAGTCATATACCGCAAATTAATATTTTAAAAAAGTACAGAGTTTTTATTATTTAAATTGGAAGACAAATAATTCATTTGTAAATGTAAAATCATAACATATACAATTTAATAAATAATTTTCTGAAACACAAAGTAATTAAATATTATAATAATTTATTGTTTAGTTAAATACAACATAAACATCATATTTAACTATTAAATATCAATAAATACATGCTGTTTTTTTTTTTAATAAGTACTAATAATAAAATGGTCAAACTGCTTTATTTTCATGACGTCGTTTATAATATATTTAATCAATTAATAGTAGTTTTTAATATAATTTTTCCATTTTAATTGACATTTTAAAAAACAGGTTAAGATTATCTAAGTTGCAAAAAGTATATCACTTAGCTACAAATATTGAAATATACCAAGTAAATACATTATTTAAATTTAACAACAATTTGTTAATATAATTATCGTAACATACATAATATACATTAGGTATATAAAATTTCACAAAACAAAAGATCAAAAGATTCAGTAGTAATCAAGATCATAATAACCCTTCAAGATACATCAAGGATGTCATCACAGCGGAGCACGTACAACGATAGTATTTTTTATTTTATTATTTTTTTTTTACTGAGAAACAATGAAGAAGTTTTGTACGAAAGCCACTAACGTGGTAATATTATAACAAATTACCTATTTATAATCTTCACAATGTTAATAACAAATCTCAAGTACAGCAAAATGGTAACATGATTAAAAATTCACTAATTAATATAATAATTAATAGTTATACGTTGTAATTTTGTGAGTTTAACGTTTTACATACAAATAAAAATGATAAATACAGGAATTTATATCTTAACTGTTATGGCTGTAATAAAAATAAGAAAGATAAAAGGGAGTTAACACTTTAACCAGTTTAACCATTATTATGTATTAGCATAGTGACCCGTTTCTATGGTTTAAAGTTTATCGTCACAAGTAACTAACTTCAAGACGAAACGGCATACAAAATATAAATTATAATACATTGGAAAATTGCGCAGTACATTAACTTCTCTCCGGTTTGCGTGAGACTAGAGTTTAATATCGTTATATTTTCATAATAATTATTAATGGACGTAATAGTGACTGTTTTAAACTATATTGTATTTTGTACTATGCTTGGTGGGTCACGACTAAGACTTTCGTAGTGAAAGTGATTAAATTGCCAGAAACCCACTAGTGAATTGTACTGCTCATTATTTATTTCATAAAAACAAAAGTAACATTAAAACAGCTCGTTTTAAAGAAACATATTTAAACTTGACCTTGCATCGAAGTTAATAATAATCGATCGCTTTTCCCAACAATTTACCTGCGAACCGGTTAGCTAGCGTATAATGTTTCAGTTGATTCACAATACAAGCAAGGAAATGGCGCCAAACGCGCTACTATATTGAGAAACACCTACTCACCTTATATATAATACTTAATATAAAAATTATGAATGTTTTTTTTTCGGTAATCAGAACTCAAGAGTTTTAAATAATGACATAAATTAAAGATCATCTAGACATATGAGTCATAAAATATATACCGATTTATTTTAAAGCATTTATGAAAAGAATTATTATAACAAAGCTTAAATATTTGTGAATCATAAATACTGTATACAACTTAAAAGATGAATGTATCTTCTATTGGTTTTAGTAATTTACAAAAACATATTGAAACACAAATGGTTCATAAACTAATTTTAAATACTTTAAGAGACAATATTAATTTATATAAATATATAGGTATATTCTGATAACATGTATAAAGTAGCTTTTAAATTACTATACCCAAACCCGTTATGATGATAGTCAATAGAAGTATAATTATTGTTCGTATTCATGATACATTTTCATGACTCAGATTACAACTATGGCCTCAATTCAAATAAACTATTCAACAAGAAAACATGAGTTTATTAATTTAAAAATACTTACAAAAAAAAACCTAAGCAAATCAAACTTATTTTTTCGATGAATATTATGGTTTAAGGATACATATTAAAATAAATGGAAGATCGTTCAATTCATTATAATAAAATAATTAATCCATATAGCATCAGTAATATTATCCCTAATATTATACTACTATTTATATCTGAAAAATAACAATAGGAATTGTAAAAATTCCACTGTAATACATAGATAATTAAAACAAAATAATTAATAAATTCAAAAGTTGAAAACACGCTTTTAATATATTTTTGTACGTTAGTAATTGTTATATATATATATATATCTTATATTTCATACTTACTTTAATATTTTATTACTATAAATAGGTAACTATTTTAATTTGTATTTATATGAATAATTTTAAAAATTATATTTTTCTAAAAAATATATACATGATATTGTTTATATACGTTTAAATACACACTATTAGGAGTAGGTACCATTTTAAAAGTAAAATCACAAAACAAATAAACATAATGTTAATGTTAGTTTGCTTTGCTTACGACATATGAAACTCACACCATTTTATTATGTTGCAATAATTTCTACTCTTTATTACCATAATAAAATATAGTTAGACAAGACAACAAAGTAAGTTTACTACACAAAGAATATCATTCTATCGAGTAAAAATAAAAAGGAATAGTCGGTGAATAAAATAAAAGCGATTTTGGCAATTTATGACGGTATATTTAAAATAAATATGTATTTGTTTTATATAATTGACATGACTTATTATTTAAAAGTCCGCGCGTAGATTTCGTAGGCCAAACAGGGGAAAAATTAAAGAGGGCGGCCAACAACACATTCAAATGACCCTTCTAATAGGAATTATGTGAACGTTAGGAACACCCAGTGTTACCATGGCGACCATATAGAGTGTATGTATATACAATTTACAAATATACATTGTTTTATTTAAATAAAAAGAAACAATACATCAATTTTTATTATTACTATACAGTACCAATATAAAAACCGTTTAGCGACCTAAATACGGAAACCATTGGTCGGACGCACATAGTAATTGCATTTAAGTTGTTTGTGATGATGGATGATTAATGAAATTCAAATCTACGAAGTGACGTCAGCCTATGCTCGGTTGTAGGTGTTTTTAATACGTTCATGGTTTGTCTATTCTTATTATATAGGTTCTTACTACAATATGAATGATAAATGCTATTTTGTATTTACAACTCAGTATTCTAGAAGGTATATTTTGCTAATAATTAAATCAATGCTACTTATTAAACTAGTTAAAATCAATAAGAATAATTTTATAAATGAAATTTATACTTTTTTTGTTCTATATAATAAAATAACTAGTCCAAATCGTATTATAATTATTATAATAAATAACTTAAGACAAAAAAAAAATTAAGTAAGTACTACTTACATTCACAAAAAAAACGGGTAAGTGGTACGGTTCTGCTGTACATTAGGAGGTGCCGTATGGATCATTATTCGTTATTATATATTATAGGAGCGTTAAATTTGAATCCAATGATAGGTATCAGTATATACAAAAAACGATTTTAAACGAAGATGATTTGTCAGCCTAGGATATCATTTCGAATGGTTGGTGAAAAAGGTGGTTTATATTTTAATGGCCTGAATACATCAGAATTTAAGTTCTTTTATAATTATTATAAGCTAAACTTATGGAAAATGTCGTATTGAATTTTCAACTCTTAGCTACTTATACACAAAATTTTATGAATTAGGTATACCTACAAAATAATTTGCAAATATTAATGATTTTGATGAATTTTTGTTAATATTTGAAATTTTGAACTTCCAATGCTAATAAAAAAAAATTGTGCCTATTTATTTTTATAATTTTTTAATCGCTATAAGAATAACTTATGAGGAACTTCGTATTAAATTTTCAAGTATTTTTATTGGACAAAAAAAATTGTATAGACACTTCAAAAATATGTACAGAAAAATTGAAAATTTCAGTCATCTAGAAATAGCTAAAATAAGGTCAAAATATTTTGAAAATTAAATCATGTAAAGAAAATGCCAATCTAAATAACTGGTAAAATTTTCAATTATCTACGACTTATTTTTTTTTTTTTTTGAATAATAACAAATATTTATCGTTTGAGGATAAATCGTTATCGTTACACTATTTCGTAAAAATTTAAAATTCAAACGCACTTAAAATTTTTCTTATAATGATGCTTCGAGTTTTCTCTATAGCTACTTGAAGGAAAACTTATGGGAAACTTAGTATTGTATTTTTAATCCTAAGTTTATAGAAAATAGATTACACTAACATAAACATTGGGTGAAAATTTCAAATATTTACAGTGATTAGTTTTTGAATTACAACCATATAAAAAAATCGTTTTGGTCGAAAACTGGTTTTGCGTAAAAATTTCCGTTTTTCCGTCACTTTTTTTTTTCGATTTTTTGAAAACTGATGGAAAATGTTTACTTTTTACCTCTATAATGCACCAAGGATATTCACTTTGTCATCGGAAACCATCCCCAAAATTTAAAATTGAAGCATTATTTCGACTAGTTATTACAGTACACACATACAAAAAAACAACATATCATTGTAAAATCAAAACATTCATCACTTCAATCAGAATCTAAAAAACAAATTACATATTTAGGTAATAAAATACATACATAATATAATATGTATATTGTATAACTATAATACATACAGTATTATACAATACCATAAAATAGTATTTCGTAATTCAATTAACTAATAATTATAGAATTATACTATTAATTGTACCTATACGCCTAAATTATAATAATCCTATAATCGATTATAAATCAATAATATAAAGTTAATTTAACTAAATAAATAAAAAACAATATTAAAGGTTAGGTTAGGTTATTAAAATATTAAAAACAATGTTTTTTACTATATTTACTTAATACATGTTATGAAAAAATTGGAATATTGTTATAATATAAGCATTAAACCTATATATAAACAAAATATCACAAATATGATAGGAATACTGCAGTTAGTCTTTAAGGCAAATTACTATTATCTTTTTGCATGATGTACAATTTAATAGCTATAAAATTAAATTCAATTCAATTGTCTATAGACAACTATTTTTTTTATTCGACTGACATAAAAATGTCAGTTGATGATGTTTGTTCTTAGATTTTTAGACCAGAGCTTTAATATTTTTATATTCTGCATAATCTCAAACTTTAATCATACAATTAACTTTTATATTAAAATTATTAAACATATACTTAAGTAGTGGTACTTAATAAATAAAATATATAATTAATAAAAGCCTATAGTAATTATCTATTAAAATATTAAAAATCATACATTATAATTTATAATATATACATGTACCTATAATATTATATTATTTTAGTCATTTTGATAATCAAAATAAGTTATTTTATTTTATTACATGGGTATCACAGACATAATTTTTACATAGTACTGCTATTATATTTTTTTATAATCATAATTCATAAATCATTTAAAATTTTAGTTTTAAACTAAAATATATTCCAGAAAGGAAATTAAGATTTACAATCATAACTAGATATGGGTACCACTAAGATATAAACAAAAATACTTTGAATTGTATACATTTTTTTTATCTAAACTAAGAATACACCTTGAAAAAATAAAAATTAAACACCTTGTCGTTCCGTTTGATGAACGGAACGACAGTGGCTCGTTGAACTCATTTTACCACGGATGAAAATACTTTGTCATTGCCACTGTGTGATCATTCTACGATTAAAAGACGATTTTTGATGCACAATTAATCAGCTGAATCAAAAATACAGGTTCAAAGAGTCCCCTTTAACATTAACCTCCTATATATACATATAAATTGAACATTTTATTTTTAATTACTCGTCAAACATTTACACTCTGTTAGACCATATCAATACGTGACATCCCTTCAAATAATGCAGTGTTTATTTTTTTTTTTTAACTAATTACTCTATGCTTATTAGGTAGTTAGGTATGTTATTAGTTATTACCAAAATAACTAAAATAAAATAATAATTTTATATAAAATAATTATTTTCTAATACATAGCTGATTTATGATTGTATAATAGTTATTCACATATATGTTTAATAAGCTAATAATTATTGTTGTTATTTAAGGTGTTATTATTATTTTAAATACTTATATTAATACAACTTACTAATTTATTGTATCATAAAAAAGAAACGATGTTCGAAAAAAAATATAAAAGTATAATATCTATGGATTTTTAATAGAATAATAATAACTAAAAAAAATCACGTACACACACTAATTACAAATTATTAAGGTTAAAGCAATAGAAATAAATGAAAGAATTATGAAAATAAATGTAAAACAGGAAAAATTCAAAATAATGCTTAAAACACTGAAATAATTTTAGTTTTAGTACAAAACTTTATTAAATTATAAATATATACATATAATATAATATTAAATAACCAAGCAGCTAAATCAACATAAAGTATTAGCGTATATTTTAACCTTCATACAATTTAATAATAAATATCTAATATATTTAAATAGTAATTTCAGAAAGGGTAAAAATATATTTGCTTTTTGTATACCTGAATATACAAAAACCCTAAAAAGTTATCTGTTTAATAAATGTGTAAATAAATAATATAATGATAGCATATTAATATTTAAAAATTCAATGAAAAAAAATTATAGTTCATATTATATTGGTATATAATACCTATCGACACAAACTAAAATTAGAATCATCATCGGATATAAAGCTTAAATTAACAAAATTAAAATAAATAATAATATTTAATACTATTTTTGTAAGTCTGACGCATAAACTCTACTCTAAGACATCACTGTATAATAATTATACTTATTGGAGATTTATATACCGTGGGACACTGACTAATATTCTTTATTCGTTTGTTAAAGGGCACAAAAAAGGACCCGTATCCTTTGAATTGAACACAGCGTCAAATCAAGTTTATGATTCTAGTCACTATTATTATATTTCTTTTTTACAATGTATTTTAATAGGATGAAACTAATCCGGTCTCAGCATTGCACATAATACCAAAATAGAGGTATTTGATTATAATAAGAGTATATTTAAAAAATAAAAACAGGAACAAAAATATTTAATTTAATTAAATCAAAACAGTATTAGATATGATATATTCCAGTAGATTTTCTAACACATAATATTCCTGAACAAAGAAGTGAAAACGAAAATAGATAAGTGCATACAAATTATACATAATATGTATAATGTGGTATATTATACCACTATATAACATATAAAATACTAAAAACATACTTTAAAAAAAAAAAATGTAACTTTTTACCACATAAATAATATTAATATTTTATTCAAGAGTATATATTATTTTTACACGCATATTGATTTTTAAAAATTGTTTCAGATTAAAAATATTTCATGTGTTTACTTGTCTGATCAACGAAGAAAAGGTGAAAATTATTTTTCTAATACTGGTAAAATTGGTTGTTGAGAGGAACAATAGAATCCAAATGATGGCTATTATACAAACTACTACAATGTATCATTAAATATCAATTACAAATAATAAACTCAATTACAAGAACGATAACTTCAACCTGATATAAAATCGTTTAACCCTGCTTCATTTTGGCCATTTAAACTAACAGCAACCTATTTTTGCTGTCTCCCCCATCAACACGTGTCTATTTTTTAAATAAAAACGATGAAAAATTACACGGTGACTTATAAAACTTATCCACACAAAAGAAATGAAATACGGGTCTAAATTAATACATGTACGCAGTATAATAAATATTAGGCTTTACACAACAATAGCAGCAATTCGTGTTCTACTTGCTGTTGAGCCGTTGCGTTGGGACGTCTATTGAAAAATGAACTACATTTTTATGCACGTACTAAGGGAGACATAACCTAAGAAACAAAGATACAAAAAAAAGAGCGATTCACTTTATCAAATGCATGATTTTTTACAAATAGAATTACCGGTAACTGCGTTCTGTTCCGCAAAACATTCGTGGGAACTCATCCTAGATGATATCAACGACCGTGACATAGTGATTTTCGAAATAATGATATTTTAGAGGATTTTCTTTATTATTATTGTTTTTATTCATTTAAAAAACATAAGACGCATTAGGTATTTATAATATTTAAAGACATAAGAAATATTCTACTACAATTAGTAAATAGTAGGTAAATTGACCCGCTTAAAATACTGATATCCATTTGGTAAATTTCAAATTTCCAAACGTGTTGAATCTTGAACTAACTTATAATGAGAAAATGTGATAACTTTTAGGACTGTGTATTTTGATTGATTTTGAATTATACAAAATACTAATTATGTTTACTTGTTTACATAAAAAACGTAAATATTAAATCACCAATCAGTAACTATAAAAATTGTTTGATTATTTTAACACTAAACAATTGTTTTTTAAGTAGATAATATACTGGTAATTGTTAGTGGTATCCACATTATATAGATCATTTGATAAACTATTTATAAATTATTAAAGCACACGATAAATGTCTAACATATTCACCAGAACTTTTGTTGTGACTAATCTAAAATTTGTTAAAATGTACACTACGTATATTTATTTTTTTAGTAATCTATACCTATTATAATAGTTATCTGCCATAATTAAATATTTGATACAACTGCATTCTCCATTACTTAACCGATACAAATAATTATATTATATTAGTTTGTTTAAATAAAATTATAACGTAATTATATATAAATATATACTAGTATTTTTATAAAACTTATTTATGTAGACAGTAGTTAAAATGTTTTTATTTTATTATTATAAATGAATATAAATTAAAACAAAAGAGTATCAAATGAAAAATCCTTTTTTGTTAAAACAAGAAACTATTTTTTAGTCACATGTATAAATTATAAAACTATCTTTCAACGTTTTCATAAATATTTAATTTAATTTTCGTGAACATTGATTTATTAAACCTATAGGTATACTCGTTATCTAACATGTTTTTAATTTATAAAAACTAAAACTTACATTATACCAACTTATTAGTTTCATTTCAGAGTTAATTTATTGTGTACGTAAAAATTATCCAAGTCAATAAGTCTAAAATGAATACTGTAACTATAGACTATAGTTAAAAGTATTATTAAATTTAATGAATGTTTGAAGAAGCTCGTTTTAATTAAATTCCATAATTGAAAACATTTCAAACGTTTATTTTCTTGATAAATATAACTGAAACTGTGTTAAATAATGTAATAAAACTGTACCTATTATAATACATAATATTATTTTTGTATTCATAAAACTAAATGGGTCAAATTTTTTGTTGAAATCTAATAAAATAAAACTTGAATAACTTTAACCTTATTATGGTAGGTACCTATTATATATTTAAAATTTAAAAGCAATACGATTAAGCACATTTCATGAAGAGCTCATAAAATATAGCATGCGTCACTCGAGTTATGTTGCATACGATAAATTAATCGATTTTAAAATCAAAAATTTTTCGTTTATTTTTTTTAATATAAAAAAAAAAATAGTTTGCATAAACCAAGTCAATTGATATCTCAAACATTTGCGATGCACGCACATTTGTATATGAAAAAGAGAAAAGGACATACAGTTACACACAATAATTCATAAATAAATCAATAATTGATACAGGCATTGAGTCGAGTATAGGCATGATAACAAATTATTATAATAATATACAATATAAAAAATATAAAAAAAAGATCGTTTAACGAGATAATGAAGTTAAAATAACATTGCGTGACAATGATTCTGGATATGCGTTTAATGTAAATGCACCAGTGCAACGTGAGAAAATCCGCAAAGGTAAAATTAACTTTTCATCACGGAATTAATTATTCATGTATACACCAACGGCCAAATGAACTTTGGCTAGCTTAGTTGGAAAAGTGTACAGGTCAGTGTAGTTGATCGTTGGTAGTAGCTGAGAGGGGCGGTAAAATAATACGCACGTAGAATAATTACAACGACCAAACGTCAATGTCCACGCATAATGCATAATACGTAGCACGCAGTGGCTTACCATTATAAATATAACTATCATCCGGCAATGACGGTGAGGGGAATCGGTTCTCCACACGCAGAACGATACGCCTCGTGGCGGCCGAACGTAATAAAAGTCGGCCGTGGCGCCGGATTTCTACCCCTATGGTGCTGTCGATCCCTTCCCCTGAGGGTTCTTTAACCCTGCTACACCACCCATCACGCCAAAGCCGTCGCCGCCCACGGCCCAATTCCACCACCGTCGTAGTGTTTTCGGGGTGCGCGCGCGCGTAATCAATATTTTTACAATACTGTATTACGACACACGCACACAACACTCGCGGCGGCGGCGGCACCCTACCCCTCCCCCCCGGGCCAAACGAATCGCACAAATATATATTATAATATACTTATATGTACATTTTATCTACATAGGTGTATGTAATATATATCGAACAAATGACGGGAACTTGGGCTAGCTGTGTTCTTTCGGTTTTGGGCTAAATATAGAATAATTATACGCAGAAAAAATGTACATGCATATATTGTAATAGTCAGAAAGCTGCAATTTTTGGCATCCACAACAATATTAAGTATACTTAAACCTATAAGTACGATATATCATTGTTCTCGATTATGCTCGTCCCTATATATTATCAGACAAAAATTATAAATCTTTCGTGATATCACACAAGCTGAAGGTGTATACATTTACTTATAATAATTTAATGTAGGTACGTAGATCCAGAAATATCACATTTTATTTCGACATAACCTTGCCCGCCTTATTGTCAATCCTATAATTTGTAGATATTACGCACTCACACATTCACACACACACACATAATATATATATGCCTATATATTATAATATATAGCACAGTTGGTCTTCTTAGGTATATATAATATATACGAGTAATGACGAATACACTCATGTATATGACGACACACTCAAATACGCAACTGTAATGCCAATCCACCGGATATGCACTCATTATGCATTTTTTCAGACACATTAATTTTTATTTGATATTATTATTACAAGTTCTGAGTGATCGCAAAAGCTTATCAACCGACACACTATAATAGCGTGGCTATAAGTAGTTTAATGCAAAATTATTGTATTTCACTCATAGATTCATGGAAAGTATCTCGCAAAAAAAGCGATTTAACATGGTGACATTACATAGTTCGATAAATAAAAACTTTGTTATATAACTGATATTTTATGTTACGCTTAAATTTAATTTTTCCATTGTGTACTTATTAAAGTCTTCTTCATAAATGCTATGTATTTTAATTAATAAAAATGTTTAAAAAATAATGTTTTTTTTATCAAGTTTCTTTTACGTTCTACTAAGGTTCTTAAATCATATTACATATTATTATGCGAGTTATTATGTGAATAACATACATTTTTGTTACGCAAATATTACATTCATTTCAAGAATTTAAATGAAATATTTTTTTATGGTGCAATTGTTAATCTCTCTGATAAGTGTTAATCATTCGTCGATTTTCTTGCTCGACTAGGATACCGATAATTCAACGTTTTGTTACAATTTCACAATTGTCTAAAAGTTAATAATTAATAAATATATATATATGTATATATATATTCTAATAATTAAAATAAGATATTTTATTTTTTTTTTAATATTATAGGTATGATTTATATGGTTATACCAATGAGCCATGAGGTTTGGATTGACTGAATAGGTATCTTCTATTCTTTTTTCCTTTACTTTCTATCTAATAATTTAATCGTACAGACAAAATATCGCTCAAAAACAAAAACTACTGAATTATCGGTTGTATTGCGGGCAATGCACTCAAAAATAACCACAAGACTACGCATCATTGAACAGCTATATTATACTTCTAGTTTATTACCGTTTATTTTGGGTTTATTTAATAATATTTAACATGCAAAATAGATTCTAAGTCATGTGCTATGAAATTATCAAATAAAACCATTAAGACACCAAAATGAAAACAAAAATATGAATCTAAATATTCTAAACTCAAAAATAAAGATTCACGATTTATTTTGCAATCTATAGATATTTTCGAAAATAGTTCACCCAATTGCGAAGTGTATTCAGATAATAATATACGAACGATGATAGTAATAAATGAACCAGCACTGTATTATAGCCTCGATTATAGCCTATAACGCTCAGAGCTGCTGTTCCAACAAATTACTTTCAGTTGTCACAGAATTACGCCAATGAGCGATGATAATACTATTATTATGTTAGTCTAAAATGAAATAAGGTGAACGGAAAATAAATATTTCTGAACTATAAATAACTTATAAGTATATAATCTGCAGAATCATGCTTAGTATTTTTTCAGGAGCTATATGAAAATATACTACTCTTCTTTGGTAAAATTACTTAAACTTATTCTATTGATTAAAGATTTGAATGAAAAAAAAAACATAATAGGTACCTGCACCTGTTGTTATAATATAAAAAATGATTTTTTACTCTGTGCCATCGATCAATAAAATTCCATTTGATTACGTAGATACAGTCATCGGCATAGACATAATTATTATTACAATAAATATTTAATATGATAGGGACCATCTTTTATACAATCAAAGATAACAATTGATAACTACAAAATATAGTACTAAAATTTGGAACTTATTATGTTAAAATATGATATGATATAAATGTTGTTTAAGGGGATTTTAAATATTTTTTTTATTATATTTAAAGTATTTGACACCTTCTCCTCAATAATAGCACCCGATTTTTATCTATGCCCTTAAAGCTATCAAATAATATTATCATACTATGTCAGCCTTAAAAGAGATACCTACACTACGGCTATGTAATGAGTTTCAGAGTTTCAATCAGTATCGATAAAGTGCTAAATATACAAAATGATTAGGGGGCTTATACATTACAAAACGTAATTTAGTTTAGTTATTTAAGCTAAAAAAATCAATACCTATACCTGCAGTTTATAATGGATATTCAACCATTATATTTTTATACTGTGCTATAGTATATAATGATTTTTAATAGGTTCAAATGAGTCACAAGTGAATATTTTTTTTTACTATCACGAGAACAGCAATAAAATCATCATCGTATACTTTATATTTATCTAAGAAAATATAATAATTGTATAGCTATTAATCAATAGTTTTGAAAAAAAACTAATTTTAACATCAAAGATACCTATTACCTACTTACTTAAAATATCTGCTAAATAGTAAATAATAACTTAAACGATATAAATCATCATTACAAGAAACATTAACACATAACTTATAAACCTAATGTTGAATCTTTATCTTAAGTCATCGGTTTATAATAATAATAAAGTATATAATAAGAACGTATCTAGAATATAATTTTAAGTAGATGCACCGAAATCAAACGAAAATTTATTAAGGGAAAATTGTAAAATATTTTAATCTATACTCTATAATATAAATGCACGAAGGTGTGCAGGACGCCCCCTAAAAACTGGTATATATGTTCTATATTCAAGGTTAATGTCACGCATACAGAAATTTTAGAAGAGTTGAATTGCAGGATATAATATTGCCAGGTGGTCACCTGGCAACACCTGTCGAAATATAATAACAATAGGCTGAGATAAACAGGGCTTACAAAGAGTTCGGATATTTTGCCAATTTACAGCAATAGGTATGTATATTAATATACAACAAAGTATATCGAACAATAATATAATATACGATATACAAGTAGTTAGTTTCAAACGTTTATTACAGTAGAAAAATTAAATAACGATCAGGAGAATAAACCACTAATTACAAGATAGGTATACACTATATTTTAATGATGTATGTTCGTCGTACCTACATGTAACAGTAATATTTACAAACAAATATTTTTACTATTTCTCTATAAAGACTGTAAAATAAGAAAATTGAAATCATATACAAGGATATGATTCGAATATTCAATGTGTATAATTGTACATTTACGTATATTTTATAAAAATTGCAACATTAAGTAGGTACGTAATTTCAATATCTCCTCACTTATTTGGTTCACTGTTGAAACGAACCACTTTATTATATAGGTTTAGATGTATAGTAGTAGTAGAATTTAACACAATATTATACTGATCTCGTGTATGGCATACATACGTTGGATAGGATAAAAACGGAGATGCGTTAACCTCGTGTACGCTGGCATCTCTGTATTACAATATAGGTATTGCCGGTATAGTCGTATAGGTAATACACGCACAATGGGGTGAGTTTTTTTCTCCTTTTCTTTTTGGAGCATAAGATTATCAGGTTACTATGCTTAGGGGCGGTGACGATTTGGCGAAGGTCTTTTGTGCGTCCACCGGGTACGGTACGTATAATATATTATATAGCATATACGACCACTACCTGCCTATCTACCTATCTACCTACCTACATACACGGACTTGAAATTTGATTTTTTTTTTGTTCGTCCTCCAAAAACACCTGGCGAACGATAGACGCAGTGCAACAACAGATCCGGCGTGTATAATACAATATAGTATTATGTGCCTGGTCACGGTCCATCAGTGAAGTAGGCGGGTGAGAGGGGGGGGGGCATTGTAGTAATGGCGAATACCGGTTTATTGCGTCTCCGTCAAGCGTATTTAGTGAGTAACTTATATGAAGACGACGACTCCACCGCGAGAACAGCGATTTTTCCGATATAGCGCGGCGGCAGCAGTGTGTTCGCATAACAGTAAATAATAATTTTTATAGTTTTTACTAAATCTACTACGATAATTTCGGTTGTAGGTTTCTATGGCTGGCCCACGTAATGACGACAAGACGCATAATAATATTATAAGACATTATTATGATTAGACAATTGGTAAAAATAGGTTAAGCAGTTATACGCGTCGTGAGGATTTTTCTATTTTAAGTCCTGTCGTCGTTACGCCCTGTCGTTCGCATCCAGTAGTCGGTACCACGTGTCCGAAACAATATAACAATTAAAAGTCACCTAGGTATTAGGTATGATATAATGACATAGATAATGCTTAGACATCGAGTTCTGACTCCTGAGAAAAAAATATACTTCCGGTATGACGACGACTTGGATACCTGGGAATCTGGGTAACCGTTGCGCGAACAAGAATAATTTAAAACCACAGACACTCGTACATAAATAACAGGGGAAGGGGGCTCGTACGAAAGAAGGCTGATCGTTGGCTGCTGGACTCGCGATACTGACGGGGGATTTCGAAAGAACCGTTTCTATCTACTACTACTATACTATACATCTCACGTATTCATATATTATAAATTAGATTTCTCATTTGGCGTTTAATAATATAATAATAGTTCCTACTATAAGTACCCATACGAGTGATTTAATTTTCTGTATAGGTACTGATCGAAAACCTGTTTGCCGTCGATCTGCTAAAAAGATTCGCGCGCCAACAAATTACACCGGTTAATAATAAACCGTTTTAAGCGTACAATAATATTATTGCTATTCTACTCAAAATAATCGGTTATCATCATGATTTTTACCTCAGATAGATCGCTAGTCCACGCTAGCGTGTCAATAACCGTCTTGTCGTTGCCGTTGAAGCTAAACGCGATCGTCGAACCGCACAGCAACATTAGGAGGACCGCGGACGCAAAGCCCGTGGTGGCGAAAGATTTCATTTTTAAAATAAAAAAAACGTCACTCGGTAAAAAACGAAACACTGGAAAATCTTTAAAACTATTCTACGGAAAACGTTACTACTATTAATACTACTACTATAATAATAATATAACAACGATAGAGACGGTAGGCAGGAAAATCAAGTTCAAAAAAAAAAAAAACCGAAACTAATTCCCGTCGAAAAACATACTTATTCGAGGACGAAACTACAGTGCACGGGCACCACCGAACGACGACAGCGATAACTGATACCTGCAAGGCGGTAACGGACAGACTGATGGAAGCAGGGAAAAAAAACCGCGGGATGGTACGCCGGTGCTGTTGCCGCGAGATCGGTACAGCGTCTGCTGACGGCGCCCGGCGAAACTACGCGCGGCAGGCGGGCCAGTCCGTCCGGATCAATATTTCCCGCCACCGGCGCGGCGCACTGCAACGGTACCCCGCGCCGCTCACCGAACCATGATTGTCGGCGGGTCGCGGGTGGGGTGGTAACGACTAGCGATGGCGATGATGGTCGTCGTCGTTGTGGCGGCAACGGTTTAAGGCGGCGGTGGTCGTTATGGCGGCGTCGCGCGTCGACTCATCGTATGGATGGTATATATTTTTATTATTTCGAATTTACCGCGTCCGCCAGCCAGCCCGGCGTATCGTGTGTCCGCATCCGATGTGATTGGAGGTCGTGTTTTGATTGAGACGCCGAGATTATCGATTGTCTCTCTAGGACCCGACAACGCGACGATAGTCATAATTTACACGTACAGAGGACGTAGTATAAGTGTGCCTCGACGGCTAAGCATAAAAGAAAACACCGTACCTGTTTTATAGACGAGGTGAACGATTTTCTATATCCCAAAAACTCAGCACAATAAACTATTACAATATTATGTCTATATGTTATCATCGTTATACACTTATACCTACATGCTGCTATATAGGTATCTACTATATCTACGTATTAAACCGACGTTATAAATGATAATAATATGTATCGTCGTATTATCCTAAATAGGTCGTACGCGGTAGGTATGCAACGACAACGATGATATTATTATTATATAATATTATACACCTAGTTCTACATCATAACCGTATCGTACGTCCAACAGGATTTTACGGTTTTTATTAATGCTTTTTAAGAGGAAAAATTCAATGTCATTTCGTGTTCAAGATAATGGATAGTGTAAAATCATCTTCGATCTTGTAATTTTGAGTTTACAATGAAAAACAATCGATAATAATAATAATAATAAAAAAAAGTTTACAACGAACAAATACAATATAGGTAGGTACCTATAATATTATATACAAATATACACAATAAACAAAAAAAAATATTTAGCTGTGCTCACACTTTTATAACAACGCCATTTCAGAGCAAGTGGTAGGTAACGTAGCTAAAAGTAAAAAATATAATAAAACTCCATTTTCATAATATATTTAACCAATTGTTTGTATTGTCAACTAACTAATACTTAAATAGGTACCTATTTTAGCTTGTTTTTATTTCATTTTTTTTATAAATGTTCGTCGTTGCAGTATTCCCATAACTTATTAATTTGATTAAAAAAAAAAAACATTCACTTTTGTATTTTTTTAATTAGATACTTTGTAAACTTCTTATTGTGATTACTATATTCATTCAAAAATGCATACCTAATAACTATATTTACTTATCTGTTTATGCTAAATAGTAAATACTAAATACCATACAGTTAGACCTATGTAGTATTTTCTTATTCCAAAATTAACATAACACAGTCTAATTTAAAAATATTGTTGAACTAAATTTAATTATATTGTTCTAGTCTCTTATATAATAACATTTAAGATGATAATTTTATGCTAATATCAAAGAGTACAAAATCAAAACACATTTTTATGTTATTTAATCAATTTTATATTTTTTTTTATAAAAATATTGCGGTATTATTATAATATAATACAGAAAAAAAAAGTGAATAAACATACATATTGTTCTTTTGATAGGAAAATGTATTTCAGTTATGACACTTGGAGAATTTTACCACTTATCTAACCTTAACAATTTACACACACTAAAAGAAGAAACTGTAAGTACTCTTTAGTGCTCTTCTTCTATATATATTATATAACAATAAGATTGAAAAAAACTTATCCCTTTTTATATTTATTTTTACTGTATCCTCGAAGTTAAATGCAAACCATCATTAACTGTATACTTATGTAACTATGTGTCTAACATTAAGTGTATTATTAATATTATAATTTACTGAAACGTAGTTTTTCTTTATAAAATATGAATGAACGCAATTTAGTATTGCAAAATACAGTATTTTCTATGATTTTGTTATTAACCATACATAATATGAGTATATTATGTTATACGTAAGTGTGAAACTATCTATGGTTTTATGTTCACATAATATTATACGCGCCTTGTATATTAAGGATATGCAATTAATTATACACACACATGAATAACTTTTAAAAAATAAGTTTATTTTAAATTACAGAAATAATTTTGTTTTATAAATAATAAACAGTTATACCTATATAACTTAATTTAACGTAGGTATTTACATGATACTAAATAGATACATTTATAAAAAATAAATAAATCAAATGAACTTAAATATTATTAATTTATTATATAATATAACGTTATCTATAATATAATAGTAATAATTTACAAATATGTTAAATTTCTACAATTTCAAATATTTAATCAAAATTTTTGCTGTCCTTATAAACATAAAAATTAAAGTAAATAATTTAAACTTTTAAACCATAAATTATATTTGCACTGACTATTCTTATACCTTTATCTTATTTATATCTAACTCAAAATTCGGGAAAAATTTAAATCTAGGTATTTATAATATGGTATTATAATGTCGAAAATTATCAAAGCTTAACATCATTTAGGTCCATAATAATAATAATCTACAGTAACTTTTTTGTCTACACATCTATTAGATCAGAGGTTCTTATAACCTGTGGTTTGCAGCTCCCTGAGGGTCTTTGATACTCATGTTTAGGATCCACGGCACTGTGGCAGCATTAACACATAAGATATAACATTTAAGTATGTCAATATGCGAAAAGATATAATTATAAATGTGTATATTTGTTATGTCTACTTTTTTAATTTGTAATATAAAGTAATTATTATAATTTTGGTTATGATAACATAATAAAATGTAAAAAAAAGATATTCGAAAAAAATTGGTAAGGGGGCCGCGATATCTAAAAAATGTTCACAGGAGTTCGTGATCTACAATAAAAAATTAAGAACCACTATATTTAATTATTCTGTACTTTGTATAACTTTATATATATATTTTATCTACTTGATAATAATATTTCTTTCTCTCAATAATTTTTACTTTTTTTAAGAAGGATTTTGAAGTCTCGAACAAACAGAGAGGCATGCCATCTCCATGACAACTAAAGTTGGATATATATTTAGAAAGATCATATCCTGATGCTATCCTATATATACCAAAAGACAAAAATATATATATTATTCGTATTCTGAGATACATTTTTAAAAAATTGTATGTTTTTGGATTGATAAAAAAAAAAAAGTGAAATAGTGAAATAAAGAAAAACATAGTACTTATAGCAGTAGATAATCACTACATTCATATATTTTTTTGCCAATAAAATATTTTATTATGTTTAACGAAAAATAATAATAATATTGATGTCATAATACCTTCTTCAATAAGTAGATATGAAAATAAAATATAAACACCTTTTAATACGTTTTAAATTTATTCTTTCCCTAATTTTATTCTTATACCTAAAGCCATGGACTAAGATGTCTAAAGCGCACAAATTTAATAAAATATTATTGTTATATTTATTACTGTTATTAGATATGCCACAGATAGTTTTGTATGAAATACCGGCACTTTTTATCACGGTATTTTAATATGGACAAAGCGTTTTGCCCCTTTTACCGCATTGTTCGTGATTGAATTATTTGAATTATTCACTAAATAAAATCCAGCCGTCACTAATAGAATGATAATAGATTTTAAGACATGCTTGCTAGCTGCTAATATTAAATCACATTTGATGGTACCTATAGGTGTTCCGTGTTCGTAAAAAAAAAGTTTAAAAAACCATTAAATACAGCAATGTGTTTAATAAAGAACATACCTATACCTAATACTCTACTTTAATATTAAGCAATATATTATTTGAAAAATAATACTTAGGATACAATGAAACGCAGATAATATTATAACATTTATAACTAATACGTGATTAATAGTTAACATTTAATTTATTAAACTATTAAGTTTGGGTTCAACCAACTATCTGAAAACGTGTGAACAATTCAAATTGAAGTAGTTATAGAATGACGTCACCAAAAACCGTTAATACCATTATATACATTAAATAATATTATATAGTCTATAGGTATGTTCATAACATGCATCATTCATTTGGACGTTTGATATTAATTAATGCATTAATGTATTGTTATACAATGCTAAATCATTCATTCGTTAAATCGCCAAATACAATTCTGTTATAATGCTTCATGTTTGTCAATATAAAACATTAAAATAAATTGTTTTTAAGAAATTATATAAATTTAATTTAAAAATAAATATTTTATGCTCTATACATATAGTTACTTGATTAAAAAAATATAGAAAGATAGTTTTATGCAATATAATATAATAGTAAGAATAAATAGCTATGTTATATAGAGACTGCGATAAGCAATAATTTTATGTTTTTATAAAAAAAAAATTAATGTTTTTCCTTTATACTGACGAAGTATGCATCTATTTTCCTATTTTTTATTAATAAAGTATACAAAATACAACCGGTTCGGTAATAATTATATCCATAATAAATATATTTTATACTAGTTATAAAAGAAGACCAAATTATATACATAATACAATATACATTATATTGTGATTTAAACAAAGAAAAAATGTATAAAAAGTATCACAACTTCTCAAGAAATAAGAATAAATCTAATTTGAAAATAAAAAATAAATAAAATATAGATAAAGTAATTTATACTGTAAAAAATTTACGAAACGTTTTTCTATCAAATACAAAATACCTAAGTCAACGAATGTTAAATGTTTTGCTGATTTATATTTTCTAATGTTTATTGATGTACCTATATTATATTGTATATCGTGTAATTTTAAAATTTGCTTTAAATTATAAGAACTTAAATTTTAACAAAAGCTTAAGATTTTTAAATTTAAAACATAATAATATGTACCTAAGTTTATTTTATAATAAAAGTAGGTAATATATATATATTTTACTTTAAATCTGTATAATCTACTCCAGTTCAATTTTTATTTTAAATAAATAACTTTAATATTATATACCTAATTATACTAATTCAATTATCTATTAAAAGTAACTTGGGTGTCGTAAAATATGTATTATAATATTCAAAAATGTAATATTGTTTTCAGCTTTTGAGTTAATATATAATATTGAAAAACAAAAATTTGTCAAAAATATATCCCTTAGAGTTAATGTATCATTTAAAGTCTAATAAAACTAATATCTTTGTGCAGAAATTAAATGTTTATTGGCAAATAATATGAGCATTTTTAACTACATAATAATTATCATTAACAATAGAGTAGTTTAACTGACAATAGCGTACCAGAAGATGGGTCAATATGTTCCTTGTCATAGCCTATTGTTTAATGTAAATTATTACATGTATATAATATTTTTTTCCGTGAACGCTCATCGGACCTAGTAGCAACGTCACGGTATACGTAATATCAGAAGGAAACAATGTTCCGGCCGGCTAGGCATACCGCGACCAACGCCCTCGTGAACATTAGGCGAAAATAAAGGTCATAAAATAGTAATAATAATATTAACGTAAAATGTATTATACAGGTTTTGTCGAACGTGAAATATTTTTTTGTATTTAAATCTACCAGTAATAGTTACAATATAATAATATTATTTTAACACTGCTTATACACAAAAATTATACCACGATTATTATCGCCACTTTATGTGGTTTGGTCGGTATTCGTCAGATGAAGTGACATCCCCTGAGTTCAATCACCTGATTTTCAATTTAACGAAATATGTACCTATCATGGAAAGTTTAGCAGACGTTCTAAATCTAACGGATTTCAATGAAACGCATCAAAAGTAATTACTTCAGTCCGTAGCAACATTTACATATAAAATCTATTCGTAATTAACTTTCTTCTCGGACAATTTCCAATTCCAATATTATCAAATCTTTGAAATGTAAAGACAAACATTTATCTAATAAGAGTGGCATTTTAAAGATTACATAGAGTAAATTACATTTAAACGGAATAAAAAATATAATTATTGGCTTACAATGCAATAATATTATTTTACGATGACTGATGACTTTATCAAAACAATTACTTCTTTTAAAAATAATATTTAAATTAAAATTCGTACAAGAATAATTGTTTTTTAATAATTAATTCATTTTAATAAAATCCAACTAAGATTTTATGAAAGAGTTCGTCGAAATATTATATTACATAATTATTTATGAACAAATAAAATGTAATTAAAAAATATAATAGTTTATGGAAAGCAAGAAATGTAAGCATTTTGTATTTTCAATTTCATGTCTTAAATAAATAACTATCATTTTCAAATAATTATAATTACTAATGGATAAATTTATATGACTACATATATTATCCAATATCAATAAAAGATGGAAAAATAGTGAATGTAAAGAAATCAATAGCATTTATGATAAATTTTCGATGTGCTTTTAGTCATTTGACCTATAGCTCTATATATTTCCGTACAATACTCATAGATAGCGGTCTCAATAGGATGATGGGAATTAAAAACGTCCTAGTTATAGTTAACTTTTCATAATATAGAAACTATATTATTAAGAAATACGTATTTACCAAAAAATAAAAATAACACATCATTATTTATTAAGGATGTAAATTTAAAATAACTAACTATTATGTTTCACCAATAAATGCAAATGTAATTTGAATTTTTGAATTTTCTTACTGCTCAATTGTACCTACGTATAGTAAATTATTTTATTTAAAACACATTTCTGTTTGATTTGGTTATTAATTAATAGTTAGTATACGTGAAAATAAGTATTAGAGGGAAATACACCTCTACATGTATTAATGTATTATACTAAACATTAGAGACGGAGTATAACTAATTGGATTTATTAATCGTCTACTCATATACAGAATAGTGACGATGTTGAACGATATATCTATAATACTGCAGGTAGTTTATTTTGCTTCAATAAGACTTCTCCACACTTTGATTTTCCATACACTACATTAATATGTAGATATTGATTACATTGGTATTCAAAATACTCTGTACTTTGTAGTCGTGTCTATAGTAAACTAAAAGTGTCTGACAATCCATGGGTATTTAATCTAATAGCAAGTCGCATTAGTGCCAATGTGCATACTTAGAAGTAACGTAAGGTTTCTTAAATAATGTATAGGTAGGTAAGTAAATACTATCTAAATTACATTTGTTTTTTTAATTTTTTTTTAAAAAAAAGAAAAAGAAAAAAGAAGCATTAACTATGTTAAATTTATCTGTAATACTAATGAATATAATTCACATTCACATAAACATTACAAATATGCAGATTAGAATACACTTTTATATGAACATACAGTGTACACTAGGTAATTACCAATATTAATTAAGCATATGTTCTCACCAAATTGTTCTTTTAATAATTAAAATTATGTTTTTTAGAATTTTTAAATATTTTCAAGTCTTAAAGACTTTATTTTAAATTACATAAATTTTTCTTCTATATAAGGAGCATCGTATAATGATGAACACTTTTTTGTCAAATGAGAACCACCCCTTTTTTACTGTATATTTAAGATAAATTTTGATACGTCCACCAAACTAGTACGCCAAAAATTAAATGTTGTAATTTATTTTTAAAATATTAATCATAACTTTTCAATATTTTTAATCTAAAATTTAATACCTAAGTAAATATTTTCTTTTAAGTGATATTTCGTTGATCACCCGGAATTCAAAATATCAACATACAAAGAAATTATTTAGTAGATCAAAGGAAATTCTGGATGCTTGTACATCAATGCATGAGGTAGAAAATCTAAAGAAGCTATTTTTGTAATAGCTTTAAGTATGATAACCAAAACAAAACAAAAATTATTTAAAACTGCATAAATTCTATTTTAACCAAACTTTTAAGTGTTTTAACCAAGTATGAAACTCAAATTATTAGTATACTGAAGAAGAATTTGACAATGAACAGTATATTTCTGAAATAATTCTTTTAGTGAAAAACCCTATGAAACTTTTCCGTTGCTGTTCTAGTATTATAGTGAAAATATTTCAATATTTAACTATGGGAAAACCCTAATCAAGCAGTAAAATACTAAAATTTAATGTAATTTTAATAATTAAAGACAAATAGTATTAATTTTGTTGAAAAATTAGTTAATTATTATTTATTATAACGGAAATTATCTTTTATAGTCATTAAAACATGTCTCAACAATAAGTAATAACATATACCAACATTTTAAATAAAAAGGATATAATTCAAAGTAATGCAGTTTCGTGTATTGCCATAGACACATATATAGTGAAGAAGACTACTGATTATGGATAGACTTAAATAAATATTCTATTTAATAATATAATAGAGTTATATTAAAAGAAACTTCAGTTGAAAACTGTAAAAATCAAAGTTGAAACCAAAGTCTCGTACATAGAAATTCATTTTTAAAGAGCATTCATGATTTGAGAATATCAAAATAAATGAAAAAGGATCTATATTCTATACATGAAAATATAGCGTTACTAAAAAAGATTCCAGCTTCAATAATAAACCTTTATTTGAACCTGCAGGTCATGATAAATTTGAATTAAGTAATACATGTTCTGCGAAATCCTTATTATCTGTATTGGCTATTACTGCAACACAAAGTAAACACTACCACCAATTTTTAACAAATGAAATACTACAAATAAAACTGTTGAAATTGTATTAAAAATGATTGGGGACAGATCCACCATAAAGACATCTACAGAAATAGAATTTTTTTGTTGGTTCCCTATTTCCTAAATCGAGCATAATAGTGATTGAAAATATTACTTTTTAGTTTGATATAGAAGATATAGCTTTAATATATAAAATTAGTTTTTAAATTGCCTTTATTTCAGCGGGTTGATCATCGCTTTAAAAATAATTAATGTTTTGATCCGAAAAAAATGTGAAAAACATTTCATTTTTCATTCATCATTTTTTTTTCTGCTAGGAAAATTAATTTATAACTATACTCTGTCCAGCGAGAGAACACGCCGCAGACCGACCAAAATCTGTTTTTCTGCGCATCCCCAAACGTCACCCTGTCATTAGGAAACTGTTTCGATAGCAGGAAGGTGCAGGAGGATACGCAGAATCGGGGCGTTCTCTGGCTGGACAGACCATAGAAATATACATTTTTTAATGTAATTTTTAATTAATTTTTTAATTTATCTATAAATTATAACCGCGAAAGATAAGTAATAGGGTAGTAATAGATACTAAAAACAAGTAATCGTATAATTGTGAAATTTTTATTATTACCTAAAGGTAAATATTTGAAGAAAAAATGTATAAATTTGCAGAAATATGGAAACCAAAAAGTAAATGTAGACATTTTTATTTATACAATATGAAAATTTTAAACATTTTTCCTTGTTATAGCCTTGTATACTAAAACAAACAAAAGTATATATTAATCACGAGAAATTTGGTTTTTGATTTGTCAGTTACCTACATTTTTTGCATATAAAAGAAGGTATAAATTATAAATTATTTATTTAAAATAGTTCAATAACTTATTGAATAAAGATAATAAAATACAATTTTGTAAATCAAGAAATGTAATGGCTCAGAAAGAAGTTATTATTGAATTTTATAGTTAGGTAAAAATAAATTTTTAAAAAAATGACAAATTATATACTTTCGTTTGAAGTCGAAATTTTTAATTCAGTGTGTTCAGCACCCCTTATAGGATAAAATTTATTTAGAGCTTAAGTTTTAGGTTACACGTTATTACAAATTAGTTACTATAATTTAAAAAAAAAAAACTAAAACATTTCATGAACCGGCAGACAAACATATTTATTTTTCAAATTTTAATATATCTAATTAAAAACTTGTTTTTATAAAAACATTTTTACTAAGTTTTTATAATGTTAAAATTTAAAGTATAACTTATTTTTAAATCTAAACATATTATTATCCAACCATTATTCCTTATACATTTTGACAATTAAAAAAGTACTTAATTAAAATTAACTATATAATATTTGTATACTATTAAATGATAAATCAAAAAAACTAAAAATCACTGACATTTTTTATACTACTTTAAATAGTATTAAAATCTTAAATTATAATTAAAAATAATTTCAAAAATCAGAATTTTATTAAATTCATTATTGATGAACATCTATTAAAAGATAAAATGGAGATAAACATGTTTCGTGAACTAGCCTGTATTATATACAGAATACGATTTACAGTATTTTTACTCAGAAACTTCAAACTACAATGTTTTTATTCTCATGTAGTCATGTCATAATGTAGCTTTTAGATTCTGAACGGAGTGATGAATGTATTGATATAACAATGATGGTGTGTTTTTTTTTGTATCTATCATCACGTTTTGGAGCAATAAAAGTGCTTCGATTTTTAGACTCATCCCCATTTCTGATAGAAAGTGAATCTAGTTGGTACTTTGGGGGGGGAGTCAAAAGTAAAAAATGTCCAAAAGTTTTCAAAAGCGTCAGGAAAAACTCTAAAAAAGTAACAGAAAAACAGGAATTTTCACCCAAAACCAGTTTTTGACATAATTGATAATTTTATTTTACTGTAACTCAAAAATTATAACTGTAAATCCTTTTTAATGTTAATGTTATTTATAAACAGTTAAATTTTGATGTTGAGAAATCATAAAATTTTTTGTGTTTATAACTAAGATTAAAAAATTCAACACTAAATTTTCCATAAGTTTTCCTTCAAGTAGCTATAGAGAAAACTCGAAGCATCATTATAGGAAAAATTTTAAGTGAGTTTGAATTTTACATTTTTACGAAATAGCATAACGATAACGATTTATCCTCAAACGATTTCAAATATTTGTTATTATTCAAAAAGTATAAGTCGTAGATACTTGAAAATTTAACCAGTTATTCAAATTGGCATTTTCTTTACAGGATATAATTTTCAAAATATTTTCACTTTTTTGAGCTATTTATAGACAAAATTAAATACAAGATTTTTCATAAGTTTAGCTTATAATAATTATATAAGAACTTAAATTTTGGTGTATTCAGGCCATTAAAACATAAACCACCTTTTTCGCCAATCACTGGAAATTATATCCTAGGCTGACAAATCATCATCGTTTAGAATCGTTTTTCGTATACAATGATACTTATCGTTGAATTCAAATTTAACACTCCTATAATATATAATAGTGATCCACACTGCACCTAATGTACAGCAGATCGGTAGCCACTTACCCGCTTTTTAAATATTCAATTTTTAATATAACTCTATACATTTGTACTTCCTAATATGAAATGTTTATTTCAAAACTATAATTTTATGTTTTACATTTTTATAATGTGCCTATTATGTCTATATACTATGAACCATAAAATCTTAACGTTTGCATTTAGATTAGGTACAATAGGTACATAGTAAAACAAACATTTTATAACAACATAACATTTTATGATAATATCATAACTATTAGGTAATAACTAATAGTTTCGTTAAAAAAAAAA